>WYDI02010401.1:14877-26994 GCA_009867235.2 Psittacus erithacus | reverse complement strand
GGACAGGTTGTGGGGGGAAAACAAGCAGGCTACATGCTTTGTCTAATTTACGACTAAGCTTAAACCACAACAGTTATCAATTCCCATTCACAGCAAAAGATCTCTTAACTTAGACAAATGTGTCCCATTTTCAGCCAGGTGGGATTCCAGAAGAAAAGCGCTTGTGGCCAAAGTCTTGCAAAATATTTAAGTATGTGCTTCATTTAACTGATCCCATTGTCTTCATTGTGCTTATAGTATGTGGGGAAACAGTTTACTGACGTCACAAGGGCAGGATGAACAGCAAGAGGACACAAGAATAAGGCAATAATCAGTGCAGTTTTAAAATCTGTACGTCTGTCAGGAAAACGTTTTAAGCTTCATGAACAAAACCTGGTCACACGGTATCACCTATCATCAAATCTAGATAGAAGATACATTCTTCCTTCTCAGAATGCCTGGTAAGATATGCTCCTCTCAGGATGCAACAGCTGATGTTAAGTGTAAAATGTTTTCAAATAAATGCACATCTTGTAAAACGTATTAAAGAGCATAAGCATATGGTCAACATATTCTGTAACTTATTTTAGGTTGTATGTTCTGCATACACATTATTCTCTATTGGAAATGATAGCACCACAAGCAAAAAGGGGTTTAATATTTACTTCAGTATCTACTTCAAAGTTAGGAAAGCATTGTTCTACATTAAGCATTAAAAGCTTTGAAAGACTTTAAGGGAACTGTAAAACTGTTCCAATTTAGAATATTATCACCCTTCAGTAATCTCTCAAACAAATAAAACACATTTATTCCTTGTTTCATATTCATAAATGCCATTGGTTTAATTAAAATGTTTGAAAAGTACAAAACACAGATTTTTTTTTCCAAAACTAGACTTAAATTAAACAGGAAAATGTCTCCCAGCCATGACTTACAGTGAATAATTGACTTAAAGAGGGAAAAAAAATGGACACTAATAAACATCTTATCTTTTTTTCCCTATAAAAGAATCGATAGAAGCCAGGCAGAGAATGTTTAAAGTTCCAAATTCCAAGGATTTTCTAAGTTTGCATAATAAATGTGACAACCCTCCCGCAGCATTCCTTCTATCACATTAGTTCCACAAACGAGTTTATCTGAGTGCATTGTTCACACAGAAAAAATTCTCATTTATTTATAATTGCCTAATCAACTGAAACTTAATTGCATTATGCTGCAAGGACCTTTGATGGAGCTTTAGAAATCTGCATAAACATTAATGATTTGAAGGCCTAATTTATAAGAATTAAAAAATAAACTTCAAAAGGAATGAAAAAGCTGGGTTTTATTAGGTTTGTAAAAATTACATGGTACACTTGCATCACCTCTTCACTTTTCTGTTTAGATATTCTTCAGTGAGAAGTAGTAAGCGTGAAGACTTTATTAGAAGGAGGAGTTTAATGGCATTCAATGTGGTTAAGCATCTTTTCTGACATATACATTTCTGATAGCTAAGAAAAAAGGTTGATGATTAAGTTAATTTTCCAAATAAAATGTTTTGTAATTCAAAATCACTCTGACTTACAGAGAACTCCTTCATAAAATCAAAGATCTCGCTACTAAAGTATTTTTAAAATACAGTCATATTTCTCCATGCAAAGATGCTGCTAGTGTGGATGGAATTGGGAATCTTTTGAAGTCAACTGAGTTGCGAGAACATAAAGCTGAAACAAATGAGTTAGGGAATCACAGGCAGCAGCACAGGAAGAAACAATAATACTGGGTGAAATCAGCATTATCTCAGTTATGAACACTGCAGAACTGTGCATAGAGGGGAAAACCAAACAACAAGTCCTGATGTAAGAAGCTTTTCGTGCCTATCAAGACAAGGAAAGTATCAAATCAAAAATGTGTGCCATTATGCTCTCTGCTTTTCTGCATAGACACACCAGAAGCAAGAAACAGAAATAAATGTGAGCGTATATCCAA
Source organism: Psittacus erithacus (assembly GCA_009867235.2). Taxonomy (NCBI): domain Eukaryota; kingdom Metazoa; phylum Chordata; class Aves; order Psittaciformes; family Psittacidae; genus Psittacus; species Psittacus erithacus. Next base: position 25,047 of record WYDI02010401.1, on the reverse strand, counting down.
GACCTAGGAGGAGATTTGTACCAATTCCTGTTGCATTACCTTTCCCCTCTTTCCTTCTGCTCTCTCCCCATTTGGGGGAAATTCAGACATCAAGATGCAAATATTTTCTACAGTTCTGACTGGAAGGTGAATTTACCCCACAGCAAATATACCCCACTGCAAAAAATATGGTTTCAGCAGAGGAGTATATAAAAGGGCATTTTTAATGATTATTTTGGAGAGATTCCTAAACTTATTTAAAACATGGGGGAAAGAAGAAAAAAGAAAAGGAAAAGTAAAGGAACTCCAGCATTTATATTCTATGTGATTTCTACATAAAATATATTTCATCTGATATTCTCTAGTCATGAATTGTAAATTTACAACACTGAGCAAATCCAGTAGAGTCTACATTAATTTAAATCTCCTACGTTACTCAGCATCTGAGAGCTCTAATATGCTACTTGCTCTATAAACTCCAAACAAAGAAGTAGTTCCATCTTTTCAAGACCCTCCACACTGTGAACTCAGCAAGAGACAAGCAGCAAACACTGTCAAACAGAACAACAAGCAAATAGGTGAGCACAACAGTGCAGAGCAGCCTTAATGCCATGCGGTTGTTAGTAAACGTAATGGGAAGCAAAGTTAGGAAAAGTATTTGAAGGCAGAATACGAGGTGGTATGATACAGGCACCTCACAAGTGCAGTATTAAATAGGAGACATGGCAGAATATATTTGGTTATATAGGGGAATAAAAAGGACAGATGAGGGAAACTCATAACTTCTATTTAGATAGGGAGACAAGGATGAATAGGAGAAGTATAGGGCAGATGATGAGATAGAGTATAAGACTGGTGGTGAGTAAGAATGAAAGAAAACTTTTAACTCTTAAACAATCCCACTGAATTAAGTCTAAAAGTAATTCACTTAATATAAAAAATTATTCCAAGCAATAAAAAGAACTGATAAAAAATTCTCTGGCAGTATTTACAGAAGTGCCTGTATCTAAAATAAACAAGGGAAAGAGAGATTTACCTGGAGTTTATTTGTGGCCTCGTCCACAACACAGCTAATATTGGTGCAGCACAAGGATTATTGTTTGAACTGGCTGTAACCCTTTAAATTAAAGGAGAATAATATGGTAATTTCATACAGCTTTGAAAATGTCAACCCAATTTGAAGAGATCAGGAGAGCATAAATTCCACTGAGTCAGTTCATGCCTGTAAGGAACACGTCTGCATGATATAGGAAAACACTAAGAACTTCAACAATAAATGATGTGGAACAAAAATATAAAATGAGGTGCTATGATTTAAAAGCAATTGACTCAAATGAAAGGGGATGTTTGCCTGCCTGATTGTTGTTCAATTCAATAAAAGTTTACAGCCAAGTTTTAATTAATCAAACATGACTGGTAACCTGAAATAAAGACAGAAAAGCAGCAGGACTGAGCAGTACTCCAGATATTTAGGACTGAAATTTGAATTTTCTAATTTATAGACTGCTTTAATCAGGATTTAGATAGGGTGTATTTATACAGTCATAACACAATATGATTATTCTGTACATAAAAATGTAGCTCAACTTAAATTCATAGCTGTAATCCTCTACCTTTTTTCAAATTCCAATATCAAGCTCCTCAACAGATCTCCTGCACAACACTTAGCATTTACAGGTGGGATATCCTATAGCAATTATACCCTTACACCACATTTTTTAACATTCTTCCTTTAAAGTGCACTTACTACATTGTCTGTCACTTCAAAGACTCTGATCTCTTCATCCCCAGGAACAATTGAAACCCATACATATCCACTTGAGAAGGCTAAACTTGCACATCATGATCTGAAAGCTACTCTATCTCATTGTATAATATGCAACTGAGGGTTTGATTTTCAAGCTGCAGTTGGTGATATTGCTGTGTTTAGTAGTCTAAATTATCTAAAATGCTTTAGGGACGTAGAAATAAAATTACTCAGCAGGAAGAACGACTTATTGCAGAATTGCTGAACAGAGTGTGGCTTAACATGGCTGCTGCTGTTCTGATGAACTGGACTCAATCCACAACAGGAGAAGTAGACAAAGCAACATCACAATCTATTGCTACACATCCTTGACCCTCTCTGTACTGAAAGACTGAACCTATATTTGTTCCTCCTTGCTGAAAACACAATCATCATTCTTCAGCCATTAATTTCAGTTTCTAGTTTACAAACACAACAACTCAAATAGCAATACATTGGTTTTTTAGAGCACTGAAAGTAAGGTCCAAGTTAAGCATTACAGAATTAGCTCCTGTATTTTACATATCTAAAAATATTTACTTACTTTTTCTTAAAAGACTGTTTCATAGAGTGGAATTCCAATGAAAAGCTGCTTACCCCTCAGTCTCTGACTCATCATTATTTTGCCACCAATTCAATTTCCTTTGCAAATAGTACCTTGAGGTCGGGCTCTTTTGTTCCCTCGTGTGATTTTTCTATATTCATAAAAATAGAAATTTGGTTATCTGATACAGAGAACCAGACCAAACCAGTTACCCAATAAATGAGAAGCTGCACATCTTTGGTTGACTTACAAAGGACTATTATAACTGTAGAAACTAATATCTCCATGTCTGTGAGTATATATTTAAATTCATCTTTTCGGGGCTTTGTTTGTATGCGTTAATTCATATCTTGAATCAAGGAACCATGCAGATTCATAATTTAATCACAGGTGCAAAAAGACTGATATGGATGGATAAAGAGTTGCCAATCCACTAACCATCACCCTGCATAGATAACAGAAGTCAGAGGACATGTAAAAAAACTTGCATCCGATTTATGACCCAACTACTTGATTGTTCCCACTCCAGCAGTCCTGGCAGAATGGTAAGCAGCTTCCCGCTCCTTCCAAAATGCAAGATTCTTCCAAAATACCAAAGTAAAATGGCAGGTTGAAAGGAAAGCGGTGCATCAGATCACTGGCAAAATGTACTGCAACTGCCTCAATGCTTTCCTGAACTTTGACATTATTATTAGGGTTTTTAATGAAGAAATACAGATCTCCTTCCAATCCCTGCAGTTTTACAGTGTAAGATCTTGTCTCGTGCCTTTGTGCACAGTCACTGCAGTGTAACACACTTCAGAAGGAGCAGGGCTGTGTATTTGTCTCACTCACAGTACATTTAGGAAAAGGAAGCTGCAGGCTGTTCATTCCAAGCTCATTTCATGTCAAAATGGTCATTCCCATTGTGATCAAGAGCCACCAAGAAGCTCTACCTGTGTAGAGTTTATACGTAAAAGCTATGTATTAACATGTAGAACACTATACACCATACCAAATTACCCAGGGTAAAACATATTTCACTCAGAAAATTTCAGAGAACCAACAGGGAGAAAGGAGGGTTTCTCCCTTCTTGAAATGAGGAGTTCACAGTTAGCAAGAGGTGACAGCCAGCCCAACAAAGAGATGTTTGTATCTCTGAGTAAAACCACACATTAATTTGGAGTTACGGTCAGCCTTCTTTTAGAGAAGGAGTAAATAGATTATATTTTGGGGGGAAAGGTTTAAAACTGTTTGGAGATTGGTAGAATTCAGAGATAAAACTGGCTGCGAAAGTAAAATGTTACACCAAGAAAAATACTCTGCAATGAAGGATGCTCAAAAGGGAGTTTTGTTTAATAGGATGCAATCAGAGGCGTAATAATTGCACAGTCTGCTTCTCTGCCTGGCACAAGTTAGAAGATCACAGTTAGCTGAAGGAGAAAGAGGGTTTTCTGGTTTGTAAGTAATTTTAAGTCCTTTTTTCTTTCAATTCTCTGCCCTTCTGTTACCGAATTTCAACACAGTGTTGTCAGTTTACAGTGTTATTAATTCTTGAAGCTTCAATCATCTAGTGTGACTGGGTAAACACAAGGTATTCCTCACCAAAAAGTCTGGCAAAGGTAGGATAAGGAAACACTAAGCAAGATGAGATTCATTTTATACGCTTCATACCGTTTGCAGTCTAAATGAAAGCGGGATTTAATACTGAATGGGTTACAGGAGGCATAACAGTTGCTTTAGGCAAAATAATTTAGAAACACATCTACTTAAAAGGGGAAGTTGCAATAAAACATTTCCACACCATTAACTGTAGGTTGTGCACATATTATGTAAAAAATCCATGATGAAGAAATGCTTGCTATAATAAAACTGCATATTCCAGATTGCAGCCAGGAAGCCCTGACAGACTGTAGGACTCTTGAAGCAGATCATGCTTCAAAGCTATGTTTCAAACTCCTAGAGCTCAATTTAAGAGGTTTTGGAAGAAGCAGAAATTACTTTGCAGTAAAACTAACAGTGCATGCCTATTTTGTACACAAGGGAGGGGAGGACACAGCACAGCAGAGCTGGAATGACTCACAGCCCAAAAAGCAAGGCTATGGGAGATGCAGACTGTTAATGAGCCTCTCCTGAGATGGGGGAAAGCTATCATTTGAGAGATAGACAGGATTTTCTTCAAGAACAGGAATAACTTTGCATACCTCGTATCCTGCTTTGAAATTTGCATGAGTTCAAACTTATATGAATGTATAAACAACTGTCAAATGTTTTGAACATCACAGGGTTTTTGAAAGTGCTGTGTTGGCACCAATGAAAGAGAAGCAGAGCCTCTAATAGCTTTGAAATGGCCATGTTGAGGATTTCAACAATGTCTGCATATCAGTGCTTGTCAGGGTAAATTCCAGGCAATTCAAAGAATAAATCCAACTGCAAGAAGTGACACCTTGAGGTAATTGTTACCTAATGCAATGAACTTCGAAACTTCCCTGTTCACTCCTTAAACTGCGGAAAATGAAAAAGCAACCCAGTGATCTGACCCTTATGTGACTGTCCCGTCCTCTTTTGAGTGACCGATCCATTTGTCAGCAGTACCTGGAAACACATTTAAGAAAGGATACGAGTAGCACTGATGCAAACAGAAAGCGAAGAACAGTAAACAAAGCATGTGCAATTCATTTCCTGTAGTTGATACTGTTTTCCATCCTATATTTCTCTCTTGATATTATTTTCTTCCCCCAGTAATTGGAATAATAAAGGGTGTGTGAAGGGGAGATAGGGAGTTGGCATAAGGGCAGAAAACACAGACAATTCAGGATGTAGTCCTCCTTTTAGGACATCTGGAGCGTTATAATTCTAGATGACATTTTCAGCATTGTTTGTCTTAACTATTTAGGCTATTATAGCACACGTTCTCATCAAAGCTGCATCCACACTGGCCTATAAAGATGCCAGCTGTGACCAAAACCAAAACCAACAGTGTTCTCATAAAGTCTCTTCACCCCAACCCCAACCGCTCCTGCTGCTGCCTGATCTATGTATTAAACAAAAATCCATACAGTAGAAAGCTGCAATTAACCATTAATCGAAAGCCAAGAAATCCACAAAGATCAATAATAATTTTATCTGCTGCACAGTTATCATTGATTACATTACATACAGGGACAATTCATAGTAGAATTAATTGTCCAGAATAAAAATTGAACTGAAGAATCCCTTAACCCCAAAACGTAATGGTTGGTAACTCCCCATTACTCTTTACACTTGCCTGACTAAAAATCATTGCACTGTAGTGTATGGACTCTCTTGTTCCTTATAGAGTCATTGCTTATGAAGGATAATAAAGGTAAGTTGCTATGAACATCTTAAAACTGTGCAGTGTACAGACACTGTTTTGAGATCTGTTTCTTAAAAAGAACCTAACAAAACCAGAAGCACGACGTTTTTACTGAAGAGAAGTTAACAAGTCCTACTTTAATGTGGAGGCTGGAATGAGTATGGCAATACTCATTTAATGTGTATTCCAGAAAAAAAACCCAAAACTAAACACTGAAGGGGTAAAAGTAAGCAATCAGAAACGCAAACTTTCTTTGAGGAAGAACTCTCATGGGCAGTTTCAAAGCCATTAAACATTCATTTCAGAAACAAAGAAAACTCTTGTCTTTTGAAACAACATTCACATCTGCCCAGGCCTCGTGGTCAGTAACAGAATTACTGGGAGATCGCCCAGTATGCTTTTTGTTCCTGAAGTCTGACAAATCACAGAGGCCAAATAGAAATATTTTCTTGCCCTCTAGTGAATCATTCTTTACCTTTCATCTGCTAAGTCCAGATCACTACAAAGCCACCTGACACTTAGGCTAGTGCCAGCTGAACGCCAGCTCACCGATTCTAGCTTCGTAGAGTTTAAGGAGCATTTTAATTGTTTCATAGGTATACAGCAGTGATGCAGAAGTCCACTGAGGCACCTGCACTTCAGCGGCCATGTCAGAAGTGGGTATTTTTTCCCTACTGTCTTTTTCAGACTCAGAATATTCTTGTTACATTGTCCTTTGTTTATTCCATGCCATACAATGGGAAGGTTACATGGGAAATCTTTTTCTAGCATATCATTTATTTTTCAATGATGAATTGTTCTGATTTTATCATTTCATGGAAGAAGGTACTTAAAAGTCACTACCTGTGCAACCATTCTGTGCTGAGACACTTTTTGGTTGTATAGATCTACTCAGGATTTCCTGTTGCTCTTCATTTTGTTCACAGACAGTGACTTCAGCCAAAGCCTTGTGAGTTTTACCTGCCAGTCACAAAACTTGCATGACTGTACAAGACATTTTAATGCCAGTTTGAGATTCCTGTTAGTTACTGTGACTTGCTGCTGACAGTGTGTTGATGTGCTTTTTAGTCTTGTCCTGATCCTCATTTTAGGGAACAAATTCCTAGGAATTTACTTTATTCGTTATTTTTGTTACAATTCTAATGGTGGGACCAGTAAATTGCTCAGAACATCAAGACAATACAAATGTCAACAGCAGTGCGTATTCAGACCTTAAAATTTCTCTATCTCATAGCCAGTCACCTAAATATTGCTCCTTAGTCAATGTTTGAAGAGTTAAAAAGATGGTTACCCACATTTTGCCAACATCCCCATTGAAAATACTCAACATAAGGATATCATAGAGTAGCCCTCTGAATCTCAACTTTATAGACAATAATAAGCAAAATAAGTAGTCCATACATTATTTTTATCATCCTTTACAATATTTTTCTGTGACCGCTCCAGACATCATTCTTTGGTATGAATGTGTTAACCACTCAGAGGCATGTGCGTTTTCACTACTGATTTTCTCTGCAGGGCAGTTTATTAATTATGTCAAGAAAGCAGAGTCATTCACTTCTCTGCCAAGTAGAACATGTGGCCATGTGTTTTTCTCCAAGAAATATCCTCATTCAACGCTTTTCTGCTGGAAGGGTTTCTTTGGGAGAAATGAACAGCAGGAGAGAGATCCTGTAGCCAGAAACATTCATCCAGCCTATTCATCCTGTTCTTTCTTTTACAGAAAAATTTGCTTGTCCTGACATTCTAACAGGGGCCTTATATGGGATTGCTTCATGAGTGAGACTGACAAATAATCTTACCGATAAACAAAGAATCAAGGGGAGGAGAAATTAACATTTTTGATATATCACAGTGCAGGACCTTCTGCTTTTGTCTGCCATGAATCTGGGTTTTGCTTTTCAGAGTGCTATTAGCATATATATCACTTTTGCTCCCTGGTCTCTGCAGCGTGTTCTTGTTTACTTGGTTTTCTTTATGGATAGAAATTAACAGGATATAACCTGTGCACATATTTCATTCACCATCATTCTTTGTCCACTGCATGCAATTGGTCAGTACATTTCAATAGAAGCCAAAACTAAACAGCTAAGGTCTTAGATCCTGAGTCTGTAGACTGATCTCTGCATAGCTGAAGATCAGATTCAGATGCAGAATTAGTACATTCTGAATCAGGGGGTTCAAATCATAACTAAAAAGAAAAAAACAATGCAGGATAAGGATCTGAGCAACAGGTTTGTTTACACACCAGGTGCAGAAAACTCTGGAATTAAAACCTGCATTAGATATACCTAAATCTCTTCTTTCAGAATTGTGCAGCAGGACGTCTCCTTCCATTTCTCTTGATTAGCTCTGCATCTTCTCAGGAAAGGGCAGCCAACTACATTATTAATAAAGACACACACACGCCCCCCAAGTTACATCTGCAGCACCATGCATGCTTCTGGGAATGCAACCAGGTGACTGCTAGACTACTGCCTGATCAAAGGAATGGGCAGCACACTGTCTATAATCTAACACTACATAGCATGAGAGAGGGTATCACAATACGTAAGAGGCAGGAAAGAAATATTCTTTGTGCTGAGCATTGCATTACACAAACCCAGAACACAAGGAGCTTATACTCTATACCTGCTGCTAGGTTACTTGTAAGGCTAACCAAAGTCCCCCTGTCCAGGAAACCAAACCTCTTGCTTCTCCTTGACTGAGCTTACGCCTCTGCATTAGACTCTGAGGCAGAACTGCCTTCTTTAGAAGCATGCCATCTGCAGTAGAGACAGTGACTGTCATGCTCTGGAAAGATATTACGCATTTCCTCCCATGCCTAGCTCCTAACAGCAGTTAGTTATCATGCACTAATGTTACTTCACAGAGCAATTATTAAATTACTTTATTCTAGTATAATGACCAATGATTAAACTTGCATAACGCTGACATTACACGCTTTATTTATCATGCTTCTATACTTATCAAATTATTGGGAAGGCGGGGAGGGATCTTAATAGAATTGAATTTGCGCAATTATATTTCAAGGTCAAAAACTGACTCCCACTGTGAAAGTAGATAAAACACTTGAAAATTAGTTAAGTTTTCAATGTTTAATCTCTTCATTGTCTACATTGCCTAAGAACAAAGGCAGCAGTTTACTGAAACACCCTGGTGCCACCAGAATGAAAACACACACATGGCTGGGGGGCTGAGGCACAGTATAGGAGTAGTGAGCTTGAAAATAAAGTTACCAATTCAAGCTGATGCTGTATAGAGAGTGGAAATGATCACATCTCTCTAATAGTAAGCATGCAGTCCAGTGGCATGCTGCACACACAGAGAGCGCATTAGGTACAAAGTGGTGTATATAAAATACCAGTCTTGAGGAAACCATTGAAAGACAATTCTCATACAAGAAGCACTGCCTGTTATTGACAGTTCTGCTGAGAGATGTCCTATTTAACAAATAACCCTAAAAATGAGCTACATTTAGTCCAGAAAATCATTTTGAAGCTTTAGATAACGAATGTACTCACTGTTGCCATTCCCGCCTATAAGCAATGGCAGATGCTTGCTCAGAATCCCTTGAAGTAAGGGAGAATAGAGCATGTAAAAACGTAGGGATAATATACTCCTGCTTCTCCATCCCTGTGCATTGTTTTGGACAATGCCACATTGACTACACCTTTGCAGAATTTGTACTGAGTATCTGCTATGGCATCACCTCATGGACAACTTTGCATCTGGAAATTAATATGTGCATTAGTAATTAAACCATGTGATGACCATTGCTTTGCTGAAGTCCACAACTCCAAATACAGCAAAACAGCTCTGTTTTCTCACAATATATACAGCTCCCGATGCTGAGGGACTTGGGAGACCATTAATATTAAGATCAGAATTTTTACACTTTGTTTTCATTTTGCTGCAGCTCCGTGCACTCTGTAAGACGTCTTACATTTAAAAGCAGATTTATTTCAGTGTGTTATGGTAACAAAAAATAACACGAAGGACTTGGCTTGTGGAGATCTATGCTGTTCGTCCATATTCTGTAAATCGACTATGTTTTGAACCAGAAAGCTCGTGATTGGTCATGAAATCTCTGTTACTGTACCTCTGTTACTGAAAACATCTCAATTTTTTCTGAAGAGGACATCCTTTCAAAGACTGTTTAAATTTTGGCAAAGCAGCTAAGGACTGTATTGCTCCTTTGTATTGCCAGCAGTGGGTGTCGTCATATGCCTCAACTCATTCCAGTAGACATCCTGGTATCACCACTTCAAGGGTAAGGAGAGGAAACAGGCACCCAACTCTAAATTCTGTTAGAGTGCTGATTTCTGGAAGGCTTGAGAACTTTATGAAGCAGCTCGCAGGCACAGCATGCTGCGGGTGTTTCAGCCTTTTAGCTAGTTACAGGGAAGGAAGCAAATATTAGAAGTCTAAAACCATTCTATCACTTCTTTAAGAAGAAGGGAAGCCCAAATGAGCATTTTATTGAGTGAAGCTCTGAAATGAGAAGGGATTTTCCTGATTTTCAGGTTCTGGATTTGGCAGACA
>WYDI02010399.1:11844-27904 GCA_009867235.2 Psittacus erithacus | reverse complement strand
AGGAGGTTGATGGAGAGGTGAGGATGATGGTGAGGAGGTTGATGGAGAGGTGAGGATGATGGTGAGGAGGTTGATGGGGAGGTGAGGATGATGGTGAGGAGGTTGATGGAGAGGTGAGGATAATGGTGAGGAGGTTGATGGAGAGGTGAGGATGATGATGAGGAGGTTGATGATGAGGAGGCAAGGGATTCAGGAGGTGAAATAAATAGCACCAGTTCCTGTGCTTTAATGAAGGGTTTTGCCTAGAAAACATGCAGCCTTGTACAACCCATCCCAGTCCATACATATGGAGATAGATCCATAACACTGGAGGGTCACTGCAGCCCAGCATGAGTCCCAGGACGGTCACAGGCAGTCAGTGCAAAGGCAATGACAACCATGGGGAATGCTGGCTATACTCCCTGGATTAAGTGATGCTGGTTTCAGAAATAAAGACATTTTATGGCCACTAAGGACTGGGCAAGAGAGGAGACTCCAGGAAACGGAACCAGGATGGAGTGAGTGGGAACAACTAGAAACAAGGGGGTTTTGGGGGGAGCACAAGGCATAACTTTCCTTCAGGGAACCTGACACTGCTCCCCCCAGCGAGTTTCCAATTACAGACTAGCTAATGGAAAATCCTGGCATAATTGTGTCCATGTTGTAATGTTATGGAAAATACCATAATGAGATTAGGTCTGAGCCGGGCTCCTCCAGTGAGCAGCGCGCACAGCCTGCCCCGAGTCCTCTCCAGCATCTCCTGCTCCCCACAAAGATTCCGAGGCTCGGGAACCTTCCTAATGCCCAAAACACCATCACACTGTGGGTTTGCCCCACTGTAGTCACGAGCTGGAGGGAGTCAGTGAAGGTCTCGGAGGGTGGTGGCTCTGGAGGAGGCTCTCCAGACCTCGGATCCTCTCCAGCTTCACAGTTTCCATCAGTGAGATTTTTCCTGGAGACATCTATGGCTTTTTCCGTGTTGCTTTCCATGTCCCACTGAATATTGCATGTGCTGCCGCTCCCCAAGGAGCGATGGTCTGAAGGAGGGCTGATTCTTTGCAGGCTTTTCTAGAGCTGCTAAATGGCACCTCTTCTCCTCTGCACATGTACCACCGGTGTTCGCAGGCGTACCGGGGTGTGATTATTAGCTGAAACCTGCCAAGAAGCCAGGCTCGGTTGTTGGAGCATCTCGAGGGGCTGCAGTGGAAAACCAGGAGCAGCATCTTTCCTTTTCACAAGGACACATGTTGGAGGCTCAGCAGAGCTGGGTGCTGCCACCCACGAGGGGTCTGAGCCATCCAACCCATCGATTCCCATCCTCCTTGCCATGGGGTATTTGGCTGGAGATACTGACTCAGACATGGATAGCAAGAAGGAGCTAAAAACAGGGTAAAAAAGGGCAGAAAACAAGGAGAAGAGGAGATGTACGGGTCTAAAGGGAAGGTGGGGAAACTGTGCTGTGAGGCAGGAACTGTACAAAGCTCTCTTCCTTCCAAAGGCGCTTGTAGAGATTATTATCATTAATTTATGTAGCTCTACACTTGCACTAGAGGAACTCAAGAACTAATTAATCAGCAACTGAAGAACAGCCCTGGCTTGGCTCTCACCCAGGGAGAAGCAATTCTGGGAAGAAACAATCCTGTACCAAGAGGGAACTCGGCTGCGCGGGCGCTGCCTTCCTCTGTGGGCTTCATCTTCCTAGAAATGATAGGAAATCTGGGATGATTTTCTGGGGAAAAGGGAAACAAATCAGCTCACAAACCCTGGAGCTCTCCCATGGCAACAGGGCAAGTTCTGGCATCTCAACACAACCAAGTGGGTTCCCTCCCAGAGATCCAGGGGAAAGGGATCAACTGATGAGCAGTGATTTTTGACTCCATGTGAAGTCAAAGCCTCCAAGCGACTGTGTCTACATGAAAACCAAGGGGGAAAAAGGAGATGCCATTTGGGAGAGCAATTTAATAACCCTGCTAATGGTGCTGGAGCAATTACACAAGTGGCTCTAATGGGCAAGAAAACAATTAACACTCTGCCAAGGGCTCCAGTGGTGATTTTATGAGTCCTGCTGGAGCCGAGCTCCCAGAGGAACATCAGGATGGGGGTTATTTCTTCATCCTTTTGGGACTATTTCATGCTCTCACACACAGCTACTGAAGTTCCCCATCATAGATGTACACTGAGCTGCAGCGATTTAGTGGATCCTCTTGCCCTGAAAGAGCTCCAAGGAACCTCACCTCCAGACCCACACCACAACCCTCCAGCCAGGCAAAGCAGCTGATGGGTTTCCTCAAGTCAACCAGCACTCGCTGCACTGCAAGGAGCTTTTCGAGGTTACTCACACTCAGAGCCCGCGCAGGCCTAAGGGAAGAAGAGAAAACCCCTGCCATGTTATTGTAATAAAAGACACAGTAAATACCACTGCAAGCATTCCATACATCCTCCTGTGGGGATTCACCACGCCTGACCTCAGGCATCTGAGAGTCAGCCGTCCTCTGGGCTCTCCCAAGAGCTAAGTGGGGGAAGTCAGCATTTCCACACATCCGATCCCAAAATAGCAGGGTAAGAAATAGGATTCATTCATTTCCACAGGGGCTGGTTTCTTCTCCCTTGTCCGGTGCAGGAGCAGAGCTGCTTCAGGAAGAGAGGTTCAGCTTTTGGAGGTGACGCCAGTTGAAAGGAATCATACATTTGACATAGCCCTCTTTATCTCTGGACCACACCAAGTCACACAAAACACATCCCATCTTACTTCCCCCTCTCCCTTGCATGCCACGGAGGAGGGATGGAAGCAGACAGCACTCACATGCAGCAGAAACAGGATCATTTGGAGTTCTTGTCCTCACTTGCCCTCAAGCTGAGCAGTTGATGCTCTGTGTTGTAGCTACCAGCACCCATTCAGATGATGCTTACCCTGAAACCAGGAAAGAGCAACACACGATGGTCACTCATAATCTGAAGCTCTTTGGCTTCTGCCCAAGAAAGAAGAGCACGATGAGGGTAACAGAAGGTAAAAGCATCCATATCTCTGCCATAGCAGGTCATACCCCATGAGATCAACAGAGGACTTGGTTTTCTTTACCCCTTTGAGTCATTAATCAGTTTTAGTGCTAAACAAAGCTGCCTCCCTGAAGGGGAGGTCTCCTCTTTTAAATCTTCTTGCAGACGAAGCTGTAGATGATGTTAACCAGACACGTCCTCTTAAAGGGATGCCGTTGCTACTGCTCTGGCTGAAGATTCCAAAGGTCAAAAGATGCTCTGAGATTTCACTTTACTACATCCTACTCCTCTGTGAAGACGCCACTACCAAAGTCCTAACATCTAGGACTTAAACATGCATTCCCAGATGTTCCTATTGACAAAGCTCATGCAGAAACATCACATCCATCTCACCAGGGTGATGGAAAGCTCCTGAGGAGGAGGTGGGCAGTTACTCCAACCAGAAAGCTCCATTACCTCACCATCAAGACTGCAATACCCCAACTGCTCGGACACCTTTCCAGTGTTGGCAAGAGCCAAAGCTCATGGTTGACCTCTTCTGAGTCTCCAGCTGGGGTGGATATTGGGTTTTGAGGGGTATTAGCATGTTATGCTCCTCCTGGTCACCACCACAAGCTCTTAGTGGCTACAGGAGGACAGGGTTCATTTTGAGATAAAGGTTTTACACTTGTACTAAGATGGAGGTCTTAGCAACATCAAGTTGACAATATGGTGGCAAGATGCAATAGTGTTATCAATGACAACCCTCGGGGTGTTTAATGGAGTTTGGCTGTAAATAGAGGGAAACAAGCAGTGGCTTTAGGGCAAGAGCAAAGCTTCGGTGGCTCCAGCGTGGGGATAACTGCAATAGTAAAAGAAGATTCTGCTTCTTGCCCTGCTTACATCAAGTGCTCATGCACATTTTATAAGAGAAACTGCTTGGGTATATAAACAAAATGACTCATTCTGAAACTGATACCACGGAACACAGCTCTGTGTGGCTCTATCCCAGGGCTGCTTTATTTACTTGAAATGTAAATGATTTATCTCCTGCCTGGTTCAGTTGTTCAGGGCAGTCTCCTTCCAAATGGGTCACTTGACACAGGGGTTTGCAAACTCCTGGGGAAGCAGGGAAGGCGGCAAGGAACACATGGAAACCCTCTTGGCTGATGTATGGAGAGGAGGGTGGGCAAGGGGCCTCCCTATCCCTTGGGAAAGCATTCCCAGAGCTGCCTTCCCTGGAGACTTGCTGCGAGGGCACTGCAATGAGATGAGCAACACAACCACCAGCATCTCTCTCCCACTAGCTCCAGCTACATCTTGGATGCTCACTTCTCCTTCCAGCCCGGCCTGGTGAGCATCACAGGAACAGAGAGATCCCAACAGCATCCAGAAGTCTTCCTCCTTTGAGCACTGCGCGATTCCCACTCATTTTGGGTCATCCCCTCCTGGCTTCGGCCCATTGCTTGGTCTCTCTTAAGCTGGATGTAATCAGTGCTGCTTGCTCCTACCTATTCTGGGCTTTCCAGCCATGGGAAGGGCTTGCAGCCCATGTGCATTCACACACGTGTGTGTGGTGGTGGTCATGGATGGGAAGACTATTGATGGTGAGAGAGCAGCAAGAATGGATGCATAGGGAAGGAGCTTCATGGGGCAGCAGGGCTGAGAAGGCAGGACCAGAGAGAGGAAAAACAACCCAGGGAGAGAAATGGAGAAGGTGGCACCAAGCTCTGAAGACTCATTAGGTTAATCCTTTCAGGGTGTTGTGCTCTGGCACAGCACAAGGAGGAGGGAAAAATCCATTTTATGGGTGGAAGAAAATCAAATAAATCATTTCAACTGTTGTGAAATTAAGATGCTTCAAAGGCTTTTTACTGAAACCAAAGAGCAAAACCTCCCCCAGCCATCGCCCAGCACCAGAGGCATGCTTGGGAAAAGGGAAATTTACATTCAAGCCTCCTCTCTGGCCTCTTCCAATTGCATCCATAGGAGAGATGAGTTCAAGATGGTGTAAAAACCATCTAGAGAGACTCATTGAAGAGTTGTGTGGTCCCACTTTGCAACACAGACATATCACAGCTTCCCAGCGCTGCATTTACTGCCAGGGATAACAAAACCCAGAGCCACAGTCCCAGGTACCTGACTGGGAAGAATTTGCCCCAGTTTTAGGAGCTGCTCTGAGGTCTCCCCTTCAGGAGCCTTCTCTTCTCCAGGCTGACCCAGCCCAGCTCTCAGCCTGGCTGCAGAGCAGAGCTGCTCCAGCCCTCGCAGCATCTCCGTGGCCTCCTCTGGCCTCGCTCCAGCAGCTCCATCTCATTTGACAAGACCTGTTCTTACTCCAAAACTGTCCAGCCAAGGACAACACCCTCCCATCACCCCCAGCTCTCTGGAGGCTGCAGCGTCCCTGATCCAGCACAGGGGCTCTGCTGGATCCACCAAGGGAGGGCACAAGGGTGGAGAGGATGCATGGTCACTTGTTTAATGGTGCAGATGTGCTGCATGGGCTGGAGGTGGGCAGGATGCTCCTTTTCCCCGTTGCTGGCTTTACCCCCCCAGCCACATTTGTCTCTTTGGCCAATGTTCTCATCAGCATTGATGAGAACAAAAGGAGCTGCTCAAAAGGGAGCTCAAAGCTCTTTGCAAGCAACAAAATCACACAATCCCATCAGCACCACCCATCACACCTTTCCCAATGGGAAAACAGCATGATTCTCTAGGATCACAGAATCCCAGCCTGGTTTGGGTTGGAAGGGATCTTAGAACTCATTCAGTTCCAACCCCTTGCCATGGGCAGGGACACCTTCCACTAGCACAGGTTGCTCCAAGCCCCTGTGTCCAGCCTGGCCTTGAACATCCCTGGAAGTGCTCAGGCTGGACGGGGCTTGCAACGACCAAGGAATTTCATTAAAGAAAGGCATCAAGTGAAGGTTTGAGCTCTTACCTCAACACAGAGCTGGGGATCGCCGTCCTCGATGGGGCAGAGCTGCTAGAGGGGACAAGGAGGAAGAAGCAGAGGAGAATGAGGTCTCTTCTGGAGGTGCAGGTTAAGGGGTTCACCCTCTGCTTCAAAGGAGTGTGTGCAAATGCAGCCCCTGAGTCACAGCTGCCAAAGCTCAGGGTAATTACAAGGTTTGATGAAGGAGCTTTGCTCTAGTGGCTCCGGCTGGGCTGCAGGCAGGCAGTGAGGGCAGACATTTGGCTGAAGGATGGTGCAAGGAACTAACGCGTGTGGCACATCCCTTCCACCATAAATCAGAGACCCCAAACCCCACCAGGGAGTCACGCAAGGGCCTTGGAATGAGGGAACCATCAGTCCCAAAGAGCACAGTCAGAGATGACCATGGCACTACCTCAGCATTCAAACAGGCAAAAAACAAGCTACAGGTTTTTCCTGCTCAAGGAGAACTCGGGACAAAAAATTCCATGTCTGCCTGAGCTGAATCATCTGCAAATATAATCAGGCATTTGGGTGATAAATGCACCCTGCTCTGTTGTCCAAGGCTTGCTTCAAAACCAATCCCTTCCACAGTGAGATTCAGCATCACAAGTGCAAAGACACAGCCAAGCATGAATCCCAGGGGAGCTAACAGAGCGAGGAAAAAGTGGCATTGGATGTTATTGAGTGTGCAACAAGCATCCCAGCTCTGCAGATTGGGGATCCACTCACAGGAACGAAAGCAAAACAAGCTGAGGTTTAAATAGAAGCAAAAAGAACCTTGGAAGGGAAAACGCCAATGAGAGCAAGTGTTTACCTTGGTTATGGGACAGGTCAGGAGCCATGGCTGGGGGCCAGCACTCCAACCTTCTTAGTTTCTCAAGGTCTGCTCCAGTGAGTCTGTGTCCTGGTTCCTTCCTGCCCTCTGCTCAGGGATGTGCTGAAGGTGCAGCCTCAGCCCCTTGGGTCTGATCAGGTAAAACACCTTTGATAAGGTTGGGAGGAAAACTTCTGGCACCTGGTTTGGGGGAAAAGTCCCAACGGAAAGCTCATTGCACAGAGGTTGGCAATGGATCAGCTGATTACAGTTAGAGCAGAAGCAAATGCCCAGGTGAGTTAATCCAAATCGCTGTGGGGCACATAGTGAAGAAGTTCAATAGGGCATTAAGGAAGATAAATAGAATCCCAGACTGGTTTGGGTTGGAAAGGACCTTAAAGCTCACCCAGTTCCAACCCCCTGCCATGGAGCAAGCTGCTCTAGTGGAAGGTGTCCCTGTCCATGGCAGGGGGTTGGTACTGGGTGAGCTTTAAGGTCCCTTCCAACCCAAACCATTCTATGATTCTATAAGGGGAAACTGTTCCCTGCATTCCCATTGTCAGGTGTAGGGGGAGGAGAAAGAAGGGCTAAACCTCAGTGATGGGCAGCCTACCCTGGAGCCAGCCCAGCCTCCCTACGAGCACGGGCTCAGACCCAAACATGGGAAGAACGAGTCAGGTTTGAACTTATATTAGTTTTATTCACATTTCCAGAAGAAAGCATCAGTGGAGCGCAAGGTCAGGGCCAGTGTGACACAGAGCTCAAGGAATTGGTTTAAAACAGGCAAAACCATTTCAGAGGCTGAACTGAGACAACGGGTTCCAGTTCCCTGGCACGAGTTTCCAGTTCAAGTACCAGGAATTTCAAACCTAAGCATGATGGAGAGGTTGTCAAAAGCTTTAAAGCTTGCTGTGCTGTAAATCCCTAAGCAGGGCAGGAAAGCAGCAGGCAGGAAATCTTTTACAGCTGAACGAGCTTATCCCCTGGGCTCAATGTTGGGGGGGTTTTCCCTTTGGTTGTGGAGGTTTGCCATCAGTGTTGCCAAACGTTTCCATCCGACTTTAATGGGATTCATTACCCAGAACAGAAATTTGCTGCTACTGTATTACCAGGATGATCACTGGTGATGGAACAGAAAGATTTTAACAGGACTTTCTAGCAAAGAGAACAGGAGAAAAACATGATGGCTCTGGATGCCAAAATCAGGGCCATGGGAATGAAAGCAAGGAGTAAGACCCATTTTAATTGAGAACTGACAATTCCCAACTGCACTGCCAGCCCATGGGAAGTTGTCACAGCTTCAGGTTCCTTCCAAGTAACAGACTTCTATTTCTAAGTGACTTCTGGGCTCAGGCAGGCCAACGGCTGGCTTCTGCTGGCACTCAGCACACAAGGAAAGCCTTTGAAACCCTGTGGCATTAACCAGCTCCAGCACCGCTCACCACAGAGATGCAGCTTTTGCCTTTCTGCTTCAAAGTGCATGTTTCAAATTAGACAAGGCGGCATGAGGCAATCAAAGGCATCTGCAGACCCCTCACCTCGACACAGGCCTCCCACAGCACTGAGGAAAGGCAGAGTCTGTCCAGGCAGAGTGTGGCAGCAGAAAGAAGTCACCAAGTCCTATGTGAGAGTGAGCAGAATGGCATCAGCAACCAGCGAATTCCCAAGTTCTGGGGCTCTGAGAGGAGCTGTTTGTCTGGCTTGTAAGGATTAGGGCATTTTAAATGTGTCCAGAAAGACACTGGAAATCTTTCTGCCCTCGTGTTATTGTGAAGTTGCTTCATTTGATCAGAAAACAGCTATATTTGGGAAGGGAGGCAGCAATAGATGTGTGCACATTCCTGCTTGCTCTGCAAAGACAATTACTAGATTACAAAAAAAGGCACAAGAAGCACATTCCTCCTCCTTCTCTCCCTAAAAGGGTTCCTCCTTCCTCCTTGCTGAACACACTACTCTTGCTGTCACTGAACAATCTCCAAGTACTCATTTTCATCTTTGATCCAGCTGGCTTGGAAGCCCCTAGGATTAAAGATTTCTCTTCTGTTTGAATCATTTCAGTGACTGGAATCTCACTGCTTGTTTCACCAATTCTCTTCAACCTCTATCTATATATAGTAAAAGAGATGAAATGTTATATTTTGGTCTATTGCTGGAGGCAATCTGCTGTCCCCCAACCCAGTTTCCCAAAGGAAGGAGGTAAACCAGAAAATCTGGCAGGACCTGCTTGGTAGGAACAAGAACAAGGCGGAACTGCACTCACCCACTTTGCTGGGCATCACAGAGGGGAAAGCGGAGCAAGGGCGGGCTCAGGAATATTGAGCAGGTCACTGGAGAGCTAGAAACAAACCAGTTCAGCTACAGATCCTCTGCTCCAGTTGTCAGTGAACAATTTACTTTGCCTAGAAGGCGAGTTGTGTCAGTGCAGGACATGCCACTTACAATTCAAGTTGTTACACTGATGCTGGATGTGCAGTGAGACAAAGGAATGTGACTCTTTGGTGAATATTCTGCTCATCAGAGTAAAAATGTGGTTTAATAAATTAAACTCGTACCTTGCCTAGTGCTTAACATTGCATTAAATCACTCTCCTGCCATTGCCTGGCTGATAGGTAATGTTTCAGCTATTAAATATCCCTCCAGCCCTATGTCTTCTCTGTGGAAGGCTTAAACTCCTTAACATCTTATACAAAAATAGAAAGCAAGAAGACAAACTGCTCCATATATTAATCCAGGACTGTATGGCTTCAGTGGTGTGGATTCTGCTCTGTTTACAGTTTTAAGGAACTTAACCACTTTAGGCAAGTCACAAGGACCTTCCCAGCAGCTGGAAGGTTGGACAAAGGGCATGGAGTGATGAGGGAAGGAAGACCAAGTGTGTTCCTTGTGTCACCACACAGTCACAGCGTGTTCATTCTGTTCCCAATGGCTCTCAGAGAAGCTGCAGCAACAACACTGGTGACAAAGATGCCAAGGAGGGAGTGTGAAGTGCCCACAGATGGATCACATCTTACAGGAAGTGCCTGAGAAACCCATGGAAATCCATGGGCAGAGCTGATGGCACAACTACCTTCGGCAGCACTGTGCGAACACACAGCACGTGGAATGGTTCATACAGACAGGATTCAGCCTGGCAGCTCTCGATGAAGTGGAGGGAAAGACTTCCCCAGCCAGGATGGCTCTAACTGAACTCTAGAACAGGTATCTACCTCATTTTGCTGTCTGTCTGAATGCCAGTTCCCCTCCAGTTAAACTCCCCTGTGTGCTCCGCCTGTCTTAGCGGAGCCATACCCTGTTGCTACAGCACAGCAACTCTTCGGTAGGACAGACCCAAGTCCACCCGGAGCTCAAAAGGCTGAAGCCTTTTCATGAGGATTCATGAGCTTTGATTGTTCAAATAAAAAGCAAATTGTTTCTAGGAAACCAGTTTGCATCTGTACACAGAGTGGCCACTGCTGTGTTTCCAACTCATTCCTACCATTTGTCTGACACTGGAGAGGCCAAGAATGAACCCATCAAATTCACCAGCGCCCCTGATCGTGCCATTTTGCTGTAAGATCCTCCTGGTCCAGACAGCAGTTGCACAAAAACATTGATGGACGAATTACGGCTAAAATATTTACCTTTGTCCCCTGTGAGAGATACCTTTATGAGAGATCTCTGCCTACCCAAAGCCTATATCCGCAGGGCTTGCTTCCCACTCTCTGCTGACATGAGGAAGAACATTTTGCTTGTTAGCAGAAACGATGCAAGCCATCACTGATGAAACCCTCTGCTCATGCTACCTTTCCGTGGTGG
Source organism: Psittacus erithacus (assembly GCA_009867235.2). Classification (NCBI taxonomy): domain Eukaryota; kingdom Metazoa; phylum Chordata; class Aves; order Psittaciformes; family Psittacidae; genus Psittacus; species Psittacus erithacus. The sequence continues at coordinate 17,402 of WYDI02010399.1, read as the reverse complement.
AAGCAGCTCAGCAGCAGTGGTACTGTTATGATCAGTAGGAGAAACTACAAGATAAAAATGAGTCCTGAAAAGGGCATCTCTTGAGCCACAGCATTAAAGGATACAGCTGAGTTACTCTGAAGTGCATCTTTTCCCTATTTTCTGACACTCTTTTCTCTTTCCTACTTTCTTATTCTCTTTTCTCAGTTTTTACACATACATTAAACATGCTGGTGATAACTCAGTCTTTCAGGCACTCTCATTGAACACGGCAGCCATTTTACTCACAGCTTTCTTCTTGTTATTGCAGCTCCACCAGTGTTCCCCTGGACTCCCCTTAGAACCGGAGGTTTCTTCTAGATCTCAAAAAGAGATTGATATAGCAAACCCAAACTCAATTACAAAATATAATAATATCCTCTTCTTGGAAGTGAAGCTGCCCCATATTCCAGACTATGGCAGGAGTTTGATGTCTTGAAAAATACTTTTAATAAGTTCTACTTAAAATACGCCTGAGTCCCAATCTGCACATTGTAATGCTCTCAGTTGAAGATCTGTTCCCTGTCAGTTCCTCATGGGCTCTGCCAAAGGGCTCTTCTCAGATGTCTTCTGCAGACTTGAACATGAGAATGGCGTTGTAAATCTTCAGGGCAGGACCCAGCTTGATACTGAGTATTTTAACTATGTCGCTCTGGTTCAGGAGCAGGAAGGCCTCACCATCTATCTGCTAGAGGTTGGAAACACAAGAGAAGGTGAAGATTAGCATCAAGAGATAGGCAGGATTCTCATTTCCGGTTGCTCAATTAAACAACATGCTCTGAACTATGGAATGACAGTATAAACACTGGTCTGAACATTGAAACCTTGTACTTCCAGCACTCACCCCCTTGCTGCCTTTTCCAAGGGTCTCAGACCTCATCTACCAGCCCTCCTTCTAGAAATAGAGAAGCTCAACTGCAGACAAGCATTCTGGAGAGACCACCAGAAAGATGCTTGTTCCGTAAACTGTCTATTCACTATAATTGCTCTGAAAAGCCAACAACTGTCAAAAATCCTACAGTCTAGTCACAATCTGCAGCCAGAAATGAGATCAGGAAATCCAGACAGCGCGGTTTCAGGAGGCAGCTACCCAAGAATTAGTATATTACACTGATCTACAATGATTAGAAATGTAACATCACCATTACCTAGTACATTCATTACATACTGTCCTTACAGAGACTCTTCAACCCCTCTTAAGCTGTTCAGGGTAAAATTTAAAGCCAAACACTCTTTCTTTTTTGGTCAGCTCTGCTAAAAACCTTAAAGATAAGCAACATTCCTGAGACGTGAACATCTCTCACAAGCAGGATGTACCGTGCCCACAGACAAGGCTTTGTTTAAAGGAGAAACGTGAAGCTATTGTGAACTTGTGACATTAAATGGGCTTGCTTACCATGAGGTAAAAAGAGATCGTGTGCTGTACAGAACAACGCATAGCAAAGATATGTCACTGTCTCGACTTACATACACACCCTCCTAATCCATCAGCAAGGAAGCATTTGAGTAGATTCAAAGTAAGCAAAAGAAAAACATACTACCATGTGAAAATACAGGATACTCTATGTAGCAGTGAGGGAAATCATAACATCTGAGGTTAAAATTTACTTGGCCTTACTACAACATCCACAGAGACAACCCAGATATAATTAATATAAACCCCAAATGCTGCAGGGAAGAAGCCAAAGATTAATGGACACAGACAAACAAGATGCGTCTCCTTAAGTTGTTCCATTAAAGTCCATTTACAGAGACTGACAGTGTCTCATCCTCTCGCTTGATGTTCACCAGTGCAGCAGATCACACCAGACACTCAGCTCATCCACAACAACAATTCTTCTATTTCCAGAGTCTTCTCAACTCGGACTTTTTTGGACGTCAATGACTGGGAGAAGAGGATACATTGAATAAACTTGGACCAATGTATAATGAAAGCAAAGAGCTGGGAGCCAGGAGCTGTGGTTTCCCCTTCTCCAACCACACAAGACTGTTAGCAAGTTACTTCACCTCCTAGTACCATACACCAGAATGACAGCAATGCTCCCAGTCCACAGATGGTCATACACCATCCTCAAATCATATTTGCAAGCTGCCTGGAGTCTCCACAAATGCCATTTAAATGGCATGTTAAACTAGCCTGAAACAAATGGACTGTTGCTTAAATTGAATAATAGAGTCAAAAGTAGCAGAAAACTGCTGGAAAACAATCCTACATTTCAAAATGCTTTTGAGCCCAGTATTACTACTACGCTTCATTTCCACTGTGTTGCCTCAAATATGCTTCTTCTAAACAGACCTTTCCTGAACTGGTCCTGCAAACAAGCACAGGATCAGTGCCTGTGCTTTATTATTCCTTCCTCTGTTCCAATTTATTTGGATGGGGTTGAAAATGCTGTGCACAATTTGTTCTCTTTGTTCCTAATGTAAGCAGCAACTTATCCCTCTCCCCCCCTGCCAAGAGAAGGCTGCAAGGGATTTATTTATCCTAACCAGGAGCACTTAGAGGCCTGATTACAGTTAATGGACACTGGAGGTAGAGTTCAGCAGATGCCTCACACCTATACTCTGACCAAAGCCAAGCCGCTCAAAGGGTTTTAATTTCAAACTGACCATTTGGGTTGAGCATAAACTTGAATCAACCCAAGCCCCTCTCAGCAGGCATTAGGAATCGTACTTTGAGGCTGCAGAGAGGAAGGTATTAAAATAGAACGTGGCTGTGCTCCGAATCAGAAAGCAGTCACAGTGTTCAGGACCTGTTTAAATTATGGCCAGAAGAAATGAAATAGGTTGTGAGTGGCTGGATTCATGAGCAAGATTTGTTAGTTCCATCTCACCTCGGAATACAGCTTCACTAGAAATCAGGAGGCACCTTTTACACTCAGCTACACTGAAAGACTGGCTCATTTGAATAAAATTCATTATTCCCACTGTAGTCAAGTAGAGTATTCCAGAATATTGTTTATTCCAGAGCATTAAAGAATATTGTTACATTGTGAATGGTGCTTTTTGTCAGTCTCTGTTTCTTTTGTTTTCTATTTGTGTACGTGAATGTTTTAAAAACAAGGAAAAAAACAAACTACAGATACCTAAACCCCATAAGATGCACCATGGCCTGACTCACCCACAGAGGAAGCCAGCTCTGGGGAGCAGTCATCTGTTAAAAACCTGCCCTTTCCAGCCACTACAATGTGCAATGCTTTTCCTCAGTGCAGAGAATGTGCTCAGCACCACACAGAACAGAGAGGGAGCAGCCCCTGTCCTCAAGCTCTTGCAATCAGAACAGTAGACTGATGACAGAAGAGAAGGAACATCTGTGCCAAATAATCAGGGGCTCATAAAGATCCTCAAGTCACACCTGCAATGTGAGTGGAAGCTGAAGCATTCACAGAGCCCAAGTGTCTATGATCCATCTGAAGAAACGAACTGAAAACCAGGACAGCCATATCCTGTGCCTGCTGAGGTTTCTCTGAAGCTGGGGTGGTTCTCCATAACCAGGCAACAGGATATAGCCCAGCACATGGTACCAGCGACAGGACATGCCACACGTAGGAGATGCTCTGATACCCCAGCCACTGCTGCGTCAAGGAAAGGTTTCCCTCCTGCTCTCTCCTCAGTCCATTGGGGAAGCCAGAGATTCCTGGAAACCCTACAACTGCCAGCCTTGCCAAGAGAAGCAGGAGTATGTGCTTGTTAGAGGGAGCAGATGAGATCTCCACTGCACCATTCCAACAGGACATCTTTACAACGATGCCAAACCCATCATACAATAGCTCAAGACAGGATGTTCAGCATAAGCTCAGTGATTGGAACTGCAGGGGAAAATTTAAAGCAGCAGAATGCAATTAGCTGTGCTGGAATTCAGCTCCATGCTGAAGCTGCCTCCTAAATGCCACAAGCTCTTTAATGACAAGACTGAGTATGTCAGTGCATGAGTCTGTGATGGGGTACAAACCACCTCACTGCCATGGGACACGCAGTGGCACAGGGCAGGATTTGACTTACCTCTTCCCTGAACACAGATGCTTGTTCTTTGCAACCAGGCAGACGCTGGATAAAGCTTACAACCTGGAATTACACAGGAGGAAAGAGAAACACAATTAAAATGGGATAGCATCAAGCAAGAAGCTCCTGTTTCTGCATGAGAGTTCTATACACAAGAATGTTTAAAACTTTAATACTTAAAACTCTCCTATTAATGAAGGGTATAGATGAAAGGCATTACTGGGCTGTTGCTGCAACATCTCTGCAAAGTGTATTCTGCTTATTAATAATAACTTTTGACCACTTCTCTCCATTGCTCGAAAGGGTCCTCATAAAACATCAAGTAAAAGCTCTCTATGGTTAAACTATTTTAAACCCATCCACAACTTCTCTTTCTCTATGGTACTGCTGGGAAGTAAAATTGAAGAGAAAAATGAATTTAGACAGCTCTCCATGATGACATGCCTTTAAGAGACAAGATAAACCAAGTGAGTGAGTACTGCTGGTTTACTAATGCACAAAGGAGTTTGGGGTTTATTTAATGCATGGTGGGTGCACAGGATCCATGGAACCAACAGGATTAAACAAGTAAAAGTTTCATTTGACATTTCACATCAGGGAAGAACCTTTCTAAGCAGGAAATCTGTGAACATTTGGAATAATCTCCCCGGAGACATGCAAGCAGCCCCTGGATTACATTATATAAGAAGTAGTGCAATGAGCAGCCGTGAGCACAGCAGAGGGTGAGTTAATGTGTATTGTCTTCTCCAGCTGCAGCTTCACTGGTTCATAGAAGATTTGTATATCGAGGCATAATCAGATCAAACATCTCATGCTAATTGGATGCTCCCTTGCAGGAACAGCTCTGTTTCATGAGGCATATTCATGTGAGTTAGTGCAGATGTGGCATTTCTTCCATGAACACAAACAAACAGTTAGGAGGGGTCACTCTCAAACACAAGATTCCCTTTAACTCAGAACTGTCAGGCTCTTGACTCGTGTCACTGCATCCCCAGCTGATCCCATATTCATTCTCTCCCCTAAGTTCCAACCACGCAGATAGGAGCTGTCAGCATGGCCTCGGGCTCTGCTCTGCCCCAGCAGAAGCTCAGTTTTGGTAACAGCTCTGACTCCCATGGTTTCCATGATGTAATTTGAAAGCAAAGCATCCCACTCCTGCTTCACCTCATCTTCTGCTCATAGGGACAGCTCCATTTTAAAGGGAACCCCTAAAACCCATCAAACAGTGACTCCACATTTTCTTCTGTAGAAGTGCAATCTCCTATTACAGAGGATTATTACAGAAATCTCCTATTATAAACAAGTAACAAAATACTATTTTCTTTCTGAATCCCACTCCCCATTCCTTATTATTATATAATATCATTGTACTATTCTACAAGAAACCTGAAGAGGGGCTTTGGACAAGGGCCTGTAGGGACAGGCCAAGGGGAATGGCTTTAACCTGGCAGAGAGGAGACTGAGAGGAGACTGAGATGAGCTCTTAGGCAGAAGCTCTTCCCTGGGAGGGTGCTGAGGCGCTGGCACAGGGTGCCCAG
>WYDI02010399.1:0-11818 GCA_009867235.2 Psittacus erithacus | reverse complement strand
GGCCAGGTTGGACACAGGGGCTTGGAGCAAGCTGCTCGAGTGGAAGGTGTCCCTGCCCATGGCAGGGGTTGGAGCTGAACGAGCTTTAAGGTCCCTTCCAATCCAAACCACTCTGTGCTTGTATTTGAGAGGTGTTGGCCAGGTCAGGAACACAGTGGGATGGAGTTTAGGAAGCTCAGGGCTTTTCCTTTGAGGAGGCGAATGCCTGCTTGCCCCTCCTGCTGGGAACAACCTCAATGCTCAGAGCTACCTGGTGGAAGCATCTTACACTATGACTGCACACTGGTAAAGGGAAAGAGGGTGAAAAAGAGCTTGATGGAATTCTGAGAACACCTTAGAAACTCCATGCGACTGTATGGAAGGTGCTGATACAATCCCAGATACGTGTGATGTACTGAAACCAGCACAGTACTCTCACACCTTGCTGGTACAGCTGGAAGGAAGCCTCGCACACCTCTTCAGTATCAGTTGTAGCAGAACTGACAACACCTCATAAGACTACGCAGAGAGGAGCTGGGTTGAAGCGGGATTTAGTAGCCCACAAGCAATTAGCACAAGGACAGTCCCCCGAAGGCATTAGCATCTGATGCAGGATTAAGTAATGAACAATACAAGTGTAGCACATCTTAATGTTCTTCTGTGATTCGATATCCTTCACAAGCTGTGCTCTGAGAACATGACAGGAGGCTTTCAATAAATAACCAAGCTGCATTAAAGTAACTACTCTTGTTGTCTGTTCAGTGTTAGCAAGAGACTTTTAGCTTGAGGGCCCCTAAATACTGCTGCTGCTCTGCCATTTCAGCTGCTTTCAACCAACAGAGAATTAAAGCAACATTTTTTTCCTTAATGAGGGTTTTATAAAATAAAAGCAGCTCTTCAGTCTGCAACCAAAGGAGGATTTTACACCCTCATTGCTCCTGTTTCAGATCAGCAGAATGGGCTCCTTTGTGCAGCAGAGTTCAAAGCACAGCCCAAAGGCAAGTGTTTGCCCTGCAGGGAGATTTAGGAGCCCAAACGTCGACAGACCACATCTATTTTGGACTCACTACAGCATAGAAAGTCCTGATGCTTTCATCTGCCAGACCTGGGGCTACATTCCACTGCACATGCTGATCCTGCAAGTGCTCCTACAGCGGTCAAAGGGATTCCTATGGGAATTTGTGATGAACATGATTTGCAAAACCACATCCCACTTGCCTGAAATCCAAGACAAAACCTGTAATGACTTTAGCCAGCTCATTGTGGTGCTGCAGCTGAGGGGGTTCATGTGCCATTCACACTCCTACTGACAGTCCAGAGTTCAACCCTTGGTTCAGGCTGCACTTCAATGTATTCTGGGTTCTGAATCACTGGATCCTGAGTGCCCTGCATTCCTGCCCTGTGCTCCCTACTTCCATTCATCCCTTATCAAAATAATACCCCAGTTAAATTTACTCAGCACTTGTTTTAAAGGTCAATGGCAAAGGACAAATTGTATTTGGCTTGTGTCTTGACTTGTTTCCTTCATGAACCAGCCTCCATGTTTCATCCAAGAGAAAGAGATCCTGATTTCCATGTCAGAGGATTAACTGCTTTCTGCCTTTATTGATTTTCTAAAAGGCCTTTTGGAAAAATCATTGGAAGCTTTCTCAAAAGAAAGATGAGAACAGCAAAGCTTTCAAGGAGGTTTTTGTCCTTTTTGCTATGAATTTAATTCAAACTCATTTTTATACCAAAACCACCAAACAACAAAACCACCAGAAGAAAAGGCCCACGTTTCAAAGCAGCAATGCTAATTGCTCTATCCCCCTCACAACTGCTGTGGTTCCCATCTCCTGGGATACTGCAGTCCCACCGGACTCCAGCATGAAGAGCAAAGTCAAGACTGGATTCCTGTGATGGAAGAGGCACTTAGGGAACATGCACTTTCTAAAGTCTCTGAAGAGCCTCCCTGCAGCATGACAAACAGCACCTTTTTCCTGCTTTGCACATTACCTCCATCTTTGCAAGCACAACATCACAGCACATCCCTCTCGAATTAAATGGGCTGTGATTAAGCACCTGGATCCAAATTGTCACCATTTTCCATGCAGAGATACAAGTATCATTTATGCCCAAGGCATCAAGGCAAAACCTGACTACTCAGCACACAAAATCTAGTGGCTTTTTCATATGCCACCTAATTACATGAGACATCTCAAGAGCTAAGGCTGCAGAGACACATCCCCAGCTGCACAGCTCCCTCTGTCAGGAATGAGGGCAGGCTGTGGGCAGTTTTGTTCCAGGGGAATCAGGAGTGGGCATGCACAGTTTGGAATGAGCTGCAATATAAAAGTGAATCAGCAGCAAAGTCACAGGAGAGGCGGAGGGAGATCAGAGAGAAACAGGAGCCTGCTGTCAGAGTCATGTTGCAGGCCTGAGGACTAAAAGATCAAGAGGTAATAAAGAAAGGGAGGGAATCCTGTTCAGGGAAATAAGCCATGGACACTAGAGTGTTAAGAGGGATCCTTCCCCTCCCTTATAAAGGGACTTGGGCATAACTTCTAGCTAAGTCAGCAAAGCAAACAGAAGAGTGTTGCCTAGAACGGAAAGAAAATACAAGATCTTCCAGTTCACACTCCAGAAGAGAGGGGCTCTGCCATTCCTGCACCCCAAGAGAGCAGAACAGGGACCAGGCAACTCACCTCTTCCACGGTCCACTTGGCCACGTGTTTGGCTGTGAGGCCCGAGACCTCTGGCAGGAGCTTGCAGTGCTTCTCCCAGCAGAGATGGAGGCGGTGGGTCGGGTTAGAGGCCAGGGAAGGCATGAAGATGGACTGGTGGAGGGCTTGCTGGAGATCCAGGTCAGGGTCTGGAAAAGGAAACAGGACAAGTCAGAGTAAGGCTTCAAGTAGGAGCAATTACAACAGAGCAGGAGGGAGGGTCACGCAAGGCAGGGTGAGCAGGCGGCCAGGCAGGGCTGCTGCATGGCACGCTGAGCTTCCAGGGCGTTCTTCCCACCCTCCTGAGAAGGAGAAAGCAAAAGCACGCTGAGATTGCCAGGCTGGAAGCTTTATCATTAGCTTCATCCCTGGAAAATGATGTCATGCTGCTAACGGAGAAGATGTTTGCAGCATTTTATTGACAAGGTGGAGGAGTTCTGGTAACAGCATCTTCTGCTGGAAAATAATGGCATCGTTCCAGCTTACAGCTGTAGCCAGCCTGGGAAGAGCACTACATGTGCTAGCTGATGGCCTGGGCTCATCACCTCCCCAAGCAGGCTCCCATGCCAGGGGTGCTGCAGGTTACCTCCATCCATCCACTCCCTCCTTGTGTCATGTGTCAGCTTTAAAAATCAAGGCAAGAAAGAGGAAGAAATCACCCCTCCCTAGTGAGATCACTGAGTAGTGCAGAGTCATGGTCCTAGGGGGACTTGCCTGGTTACACAACAGGAAGTGAAGCGGAGCAGGGAAACAAGATGGGGAACATTCCTCTGGTTTACAGCAGTTACCCTGCACTGTCCTCTTACCGCCTGCCCTGCGTAGCAGTGCACAGGGTGCCTGGCCCCATCCCCTTGTAACCAAAGCTGGCATCAGCTGAGTCTGCTGTCTGAGCACTAAGGGCTGGGAGCAGGCTGGTGTGGAAGGATCTGTGGGGTGTGCAAGTTGTTACATGTGCAGAGGAAAAGAGCATCAGAAAGAAAAAGCTGATTTCCTAGGGACTGGTTTTGGTTGGAAAGGACCTCTTGTTTCTCTTGTAGTCCATTTAGGCACTGGAGCTGCTCTAAGGTCTCCCCTTAAGCAGCCTTCTCTTCTCCAGGCTGAACCAGCCCAGCTCTCTCAGCCTGGCTCCAGAGCAGAGCTGCTCCAGCCCTCACAGCATCTCCATGGCCTCCTCTGGACACGCTCCAGCAGCTCCATGTCCCTCTTGTTGTTGCCCAGAGCTGGATGCAGGACCTTGCGCTTGGTCTTATCTTGTCACCACCTCCCTAAAGGATGTGGGACAGCATCAAACACAGGTTTCTATTTCTGAGACCAAAGAGGTGGGATTTAAAAAACATAAAGCCTCAGTAAAAACTACTTAGTTCAGGAGCTGGTGCTCCTGGTGATGACAGGGCACAGGACAGTGCTCCAGGAGGGATGTCATGCCCAAGGTTTTATGTCCTGCCATATCCCTGTGGGGTGGGCACTGCTTCTGTCATAGACTGCTCCCTTCACTAAACCCAAATCTTCAGGGGTGAGTGCCCAAATCATGACCTAACCAAGTTACTTTCCCTTTGAGAAAGAAGCAATGTTCTAACAGTTAAATGTTACAGGATGGAAGGTCTTGGTAATCACAAAATTACAGGTCAGTGGATTATTGCAGCATTTCCTTCCACTGATTTCCATCCTTCTCTTTCAGGTGAATGTGAAGGGAGGGCAGAGCTTTCCCTGCCAGCTGCAACCACAGCTCAGAGCTAGCCAACTTCTCCAGCTAGGAGTGCACGAGGCAGCACGAGGTAAAAACGAGTATTTAAAAAGCAAAATCAAGCAGCCAGGCACCTGTCCCACTTTGTGCCTGCTTAGCTATTTTGGATTGAAGACTTATTACCATGTTAAATCCTCCTAAAAGCCTGGTCAGCTCAGTTCTCTGAAATGGCTTTTTATAGTAAATCTGAGAGTTAAGCATATGGTTTGCTAAAGTGATATCAGAAAGCTTCTCTTAAAACTTAACCTGTCATGTACCAGGGGAAAAAAACTCCGGCACTTTCCATTTAATTGCTCATTTTCTTTTCCATCCTCAGGAGAACCTTAAAAAAGTAACAACCAAAATGACTCAGATTATGTTTCTGAATACCCAGGGGAGTCTAAAGAAAGAAGCTGATGGAACTTAAACTATCTGCCAGGTTTTCAGCAGCAATCCCTTGCAGCCTCTGCTGCTCTGACAGCAGAATGGTCACTGTTTGGGGAACAAAAATCCCCTTGCCTCTTCAGAGGAGTATGAGGTGGTACAGGAGCTGGTACATGCTTGTCATCTCAGTTAATGAAGATGAGGCTTCACTTATGAAGTTCTTTCACTTCTAGGTCATTTTACCCTTCCTCCTCATTTTAAAGGAGCTATTACCATTACCATCACCTCTACCATGTGCTTTCTCTTGACTGTGGGATCAAAGTGAGCTGTCAAGTTTTCAGGGCTCCTTGTGACTGGTATATTGCACATACAGCACACACACAGAAAAAGAAGGAGAACTGAACCAACCTTTCCCATTGCTTTCCTGTTTCACCAGCTGGAACTTTATATAGGCATGTGAGCATCCAAGCCTGAAAGCATCAATTACAAAACATTTCAGAAGATACATAAATTGACCTAATTTCTTCTCTGCACAGACATTAACGGGACTTACAGGAACCAAATCCCTTTCCCTCTTAAAATAAGCAATAGCATTGCTCCATCCCTGACCTCTGTCTCCAAGCTAAGGACTGTGCTATTAAATCCATGGCTAGAACTCAGATGTGAGTTAACTACAGGAAAGAGAGGGCTCAAAATAATGGGAGAGAGGGAAGAGATTAACCATGTCATTCTAAACCCCTATTCTGCAAACCTCTGATCAAATGGGGGCTGTTTGATGATTTATATCTGTATTTCAGATCTAGCAGCAGCATCAAGAAACACAACTGCTAATGAACAAAATACACCAAAAATCTTATTTACTTTTTCTGTTTGGCTGAGATGTCTGCAAAGGAATCCTCTTCTCCCCAGTCTCTCTCTTGATTGCTTTCAGACTGTTCTGACAGGCTGTGAACACTGCTTTGACACGACTTTTCACTGTCTTGGGCAGATCTTCTGGCAAGACACACAAATGATAGGAGCTCAGCTGACATCCTCTGTTCCCTTTTCCCGCAGGAGAGCAAAGCTGGCTGCTCATTGCAAGTGAGAGCAGCAGCTACCACCTAGCGGTAGCAGCTTTCCTCTCCCCCCCATCATTACTATTGCAGTATAAAGTGCTTTTTCTACTCTTCAGCGTGGATTGAGGGAGATTATGTGAAGTAAATCAGCCCCTGAGGACAGGCTCTGATTCCAGCAGGTACAAGAAACCCACTGAAATGTGTGTTTTGGTGAAATCAAGAGATTTAAGAGTTTGAATCTTGATACCTCCGGGTAACATTTAAGGGTCTCCATGACTTGAGTTTGATGCAGAAACTGAGCAGTAGGGTGTTATCTGCATATTGAATTCAGACCTCCCACTATCAGGAAATAAAACACTTAGGAGAATAGGAATATATTATAATTTTAGAATGCCATTTATTCTGGGAGAATCCCAAAGCTCTCAAGAGAGATTTAGGATAACAGTGCCACTGAAATTGAGTTCTGGTGTTCAAGTTAGGAAATGGAAGATTTCTGAAGGTCCCTGGGATGGGAGGAGGCAAACTGGCCATGGTGTTCCAGGGTGGGGACAGAAGGATCCTTTTTCCTGGCCAAACAGATCTTGAAAATGTTGTAAATCTAAGCAAATAAACAACCTTTCTAATGTATATAAACCCTCCCATACAACACAGACCAAAAGAAGTGCTGGACTTTGCCCCAGCGACACTGGATTTGTCCAGACTGAAGGTGAGAATAACAAAAACCTTCATATCCACCACGTGTTTTAACTGCCTCCTGCAGGCCAAGAACATAACATACAGTTTGCTCCAATGCTATTCAATTCTAAGCTTTTCATGTAAGAAAATAAAGTATCTGAAGGAGCTCAACTTGTTTGCCAAGTACACATATACAGCAGTGCAATGCAGAAGGCTCTAGGGTGGACTGCAGTCACAGTGTAATAGTGCAACATAACCTTGCTTGACAGTTTTAGGACAAGGAAGCAAAGGAAAAAGAATATCTTTTAAATTGAAACAGTAAGGAAAAATTTATGGAGATAGAATGCAATTTCCTTTGTTGGAATGTGCCCAGAGCAGCAGGATTAAGGAATCAAGAAACCTATTAAGGCATATGAGGGTATGAAAGTGCAGTGCTCTGGGTTAAGAGTGTCTGGGGCATGGGTCAATATTACAGACAGATGAACTTAATGCTCTGCTGCTTCTCTGCCAATTCCCGTGATTTTCAGCCTTGTGAAATGGTTTTGCTCCCCAGTACCTGCCCAAGAGAAGGGTTCAGCTCACCGGGATTGTGGAGAGTCCTCCTGAGAAGACTCTCCTGCTCCCAAGAGAAATGGGGCAGGAGTCTCTGGCCTCTTGGCTTTTGGCATGGTGCTGCTGGGGGAAGGTCTCTCCCCACTCAGGCGGTCCTGCAACAAGTTTTCTCTGTTGAGGTTCACCTCAGAATATGGGCAGCCAACTAACCTGTGTTAAAGAAGAGAAAGAGAGAGAGATGATGATGCATGTTTTAATGTCATTAAGTCTTCCCAGCCTCAGGCAGACATCTCCATCAATAGACCCAGGGAAAGTGAGACCAGGTACACTCAGGGAGATGTTAATAGCCAGGTTTAGGTGTAGGAAAGCAGGGTGCTGCATGGCAGAATTAGAAACCAAGGTCATGTTATTAAAGAGTCACCTCAGAGAACAAGAGCAAAGAGCAGCTCTTCCTCTGTAACCTGCTTGTCTGAACAGTAATTCATGAAACAAGAGAGTTCTGCAACTTTCACTCTGAAAAATTCAAAGCCCTTTGCCACATTATATACTGTTAGATCTTCAGACCTCCCATCTGAGATTGTTTCCTTGCTCGTTGATATAGTTTAATCAAGAACAAGCTTCCTTTGCCAAGAGCACATAAGAAATCAAAAGGCAGAGTACAAAACATGAGCTAGCTCTCCTCACTCCTGTACTTTAATAATCAACCCACACTCTCCCTTTTTAACTGCCTCCTTGCACGCTGTTCTTGGGTTTACTGGTTTATACAAAAAATCTTTCAGGAATGCTGGAATGTTGGAATTGGAGTGAATCTATGTTGGATTGCATTACAGCTCTAATGATTATACTGCTGTAAACAGAATCGAGGGTGAAACAGCACCGTTAGACACAAGAGGGAGCTGCAATTACAGTTATAACTCTCTCCAGACTAAACACCCTGAGGTAATTTCAGTGCAGTGCAGGTGCTTGTTGCTGCATTGTTAGTATGGACAGCAGGCAAACCCTACTAAGAACTCCAGTACATACGTATAATGTGTTCCATAGCGTGGTCCCCTCACATGGCCGATCCCATGGCAGCCTGGAGTAGGACACGCTTGTCCCACTGCTCCCACTCGATCAACAGCTCCTGGGGAAAAGAAGAAAGCAGTTAAAGAGATGTGTCTGCTCCTGCATCTGAGGAGCAGGCTGCACTGAGGAAAAGAGTCAACGTAACAATATGAGATCATCTACTTTACCTAGAGGCACTTGCAAAGCATGTCCAGTTTTTGCACACCAGCCTACTGGATGGACATCAGGACTGTCTGCATCAACCCAGAAATCGTAATGATGGTCCCAGCCATCAAAATGTATCTAAAAGAAGCACAGCCTCAGTGAGACACAGTTAAGGACATGACTCAGCTTTTATTTTAACTTCCCCCTTTGTTTCACCTTGCTCAGCTTGGGGCTGATTCATTCAGTCTTTCAGTCCAGCACAATGGTTCTTTGTGCTCAGTGTAACCAGTTCTCTTCCTGATCCTGCATGTATGTTTTACAGAACAACCAGACTGTGGGGACACACTCAAATCATAGGGAATGCAAGACAGAATGCATCACAAGGAAAGCACAGGCCACGGGGTGCTCCAGCATATTCCACACTCAGAGACCAAATCTATGCAAACAGAATTGCTTTATTTGTCTTGTTTTCCAAGAATCCCCAAGCACCATAAAAGCCAACAAGTTTGGTGGGGTTTACAGTGAACAAGCTAGAATTTTCTGCTGGGTGAAGAAGTAATAGAATCCCAGCCTGGTTTGTGTTGGAGGGACCTAAAAGCTCATCCAGTTCCAACCCCTGCCACGGGCAGGGACACCTTCCACGAGAGCAGCCTGCTCCAAGACCTGTGTCCAACCTGGCCTTGAACACTGCCAGGGATGGGGCAGCCACAGCTTCTCTGGGCACCCTGGGCCAGTGCCTCAGCACCCTCACAGGGAAGAACTGCCTAAGAGCTCATCTCAGTCTCCCCTCTGGCAGGTTAAAGCCATTCCCGTTGGCCTGTCCCTACAGGCCCTTGTCCAAAGCCCCTCTCCAGTTTTCTTGCAGGCCCCCTTTAGATACTGGAAGACAATTCTAAGGTGTATGAAATGAGTATCATGTTACTACATACTGGCAAAACTTGACTTCCACTTGCAACCACAGTGATGAGACCAAGAACCAAATGGCTAATGGGGAGCAAACTCCACTTCTGAGCAAATAACTATCTTTTAGGAAGGAGACCTGCGGCTGAGGAGCCTCCATCAGTGCAGCCTCCATTTTAGCTGGCTCATCCTTGAATTTCTCAGAAGCCAAAGCACAGTGCACATTTCTGGCAATATATTTATGTGCAAAGAATTAGTTCAAATCCATTTATGCAGCAAATTCACACTGGAGGATGAAGCTGCTTTCCACATGTACCAGGGTTCAACTTAGTTTGGGTTTTCCTTTAAGTATGCTAGGAAAAAACTGTCAGGTAGCTTCCCATCAGCAGAACATGAATGCTGCCTTCACTCACACAGACACTGAGAAGAGATGCCAAATCATGCTGTCAAATGCTATGTCAAAAGAGTTACATTAAAGCAGTAACTAGCAATACCAGCCAATTCCATTTCAACAGGGCAAAACAACAGAAATCATTTCCAGTTGGGCAGGCCTGTGGCCTGCATCATCTGCACGGCATTTGCTTGCTGCTTCTGAGACCAAATGGGTATCTCTTCTATGCTGCCAGTCATTATATTCCTCAGGACAAAGGCTCTGTACTTTGAAGCAAGGTCATACCTTAATGCGATGGTCATCTTTGTCAACTATTGTTGCCACTCTTATCAAGATGGGATTTCTTCTGTCCACGGCCTCTAACTTCATATTAACTTGGAATCCATGAGCAGGCCGCTGAAAGAGAGGATGTAAGCAGAATGCTAAGTCTGGGCCTTCAGAGCTCCTCACCTGCTCGGAATGAAATGCACTGAAGTTTTTGTCTACTACTCCAAACCCTCTGCAGCTTCAGCCTCTGATCTCACCAGCAGACTGCTTCAGAGGGGCACAGCTTCTCTGGGCACCCTGGGCCAGCGCCTCAGCACCCTCACAGGGAAGAACTTCTGCTTAAGAGCTCATCTCAGTCTCCCCTCTGGCAGGTTAAAGACATTCCCCTTGTGCTGTCGCTTCATTAAGCAGGTTTTCATCTACTTATGACAACAACTGCATCTGCAGTTGCTGACCTGCCCTTTCCCTCAAACCCCAGCAGCCAAAGGGCTCTGTAAAACCTCCAGCGTGGCCTCTGACCTAATGCATGCCCCTTGCAGCACCTACAGATGTCACCTCTCAGTAGCAGGCAGCATTTACCAATCCTTCTGTTTATCTTGAATTGCCTGACTGTAATTCCTGCTCTGACCTCCTCAGCTGGGGGGTGTGGAGCACTGGATGCTCATTCCAAACACGTCCTTCTTCACTCCTGCACATTAAGGTCAGGATTTTAGCAAGAGATGATCAATCGTGTCTTTGAACCAGATCAGGTTAATGAAAAGATGATTATAATCATTCTTCCCTCCTAATCTTCCTTACCCTTCCTACTGCTGGGGGCAGGGAAAGAGGCCCACTTCTGAGCCAAGGGGATAACAGGCTCCAAACCTTCTTTCTCTTTTGTCTTTTCACCTGGATGCAGACATTTATCCAGAGGCTTTCAGGCACACAACACACAGGAAGCCAGGCAATCTGAACTGCTTTTAGTTTTAAGACTGTCTTCTTGAACCCAGCCAACCTTGTTTGTCTTCCTTGAGGAGCCTGAGTGCAGGAGAACAAAATCCTGCCCTGAAGATGAGCCAGGCTATTTATTTAAGTCTTGCTGCCTTCTGGCAATAGCTTATGAATGCTTTTGAATTGACAGCCCATGGAATGAAACAGTGATGCTCATAACGAAGCCATCTCATCCTGTGGCTTTGGGTAGGGGAGAAGGCAGAAACCCAGACACAAGATCTGCTATTTGGGCTGATGATCAGCGTCTCCAGATGACGTAAAATAGCTCTTTAAACCTGTTCAAAACTAATTCAGTGAGAAATGCCTGTTCTGGCTCTCAACCTGTATTTTTATGTACTGATTTTCCTGTAATTGCTAGCTGGAATAATAATAATAATAAAAGAAAATCGATAACTGTGACATGTATTTGCACTTCAGACCAACCAAGCCAGAAAAATAATGAGGTTTGATCTTGAAAGAGTTCTATTAACTGTTGATATATCAACTGCCTTTTTGTGTGTGTCTCATCCTCAAAACACAGTCTTGGATGCTAATTCATATTCTGGAGTTTCATCAGAGCCAGAATTGGCCCTTCTGCTATTCTCTCAAAGCCAGATACCTGAAGGAGCAAAACAATGGCTGCAGAGATGTCTGTAAAACAGGGCAAGAGGCAGACAAGGCAGTTGCATTCCCCATTGGGAAGACACTTCACTTTGGAAGAATCCAAAAAAGGGACCACTCAGTGCTACAAAGCCTCCTGAGCAAAGCTCCTGTCGTCTTCAGGTGACATTTCTTAATATATCTTATATTCTGAAAATCTGAGGCAAGAATGCCACAATGAGACATTTCTGAGGACTTCAGACTGGGAGTTTTAAGATGGTTGTACTTCACTGTTGTTTTTTTGCATCATATAATCCCAGAGTGTTTTGGGTTGCAGGGACCTTAAAGCTCATCCAGTTCCAACCCCTGCCACGGGCAGGGACACCTTCCACTACAGCAGCTTGCTCCAAGC
>WYDI02010397.1:16270-39443 GCA_009867235.2 Psittacus erithacus | reverse complement strand
GAAGGACAGGTTGTGGGGGGAAAACAAGCAGGCTACATGCTTTGTCTAATTTACGACTAAGCTTAAACCACAACAGTATATTTTCTACCAACTATATTTTCTGAATAATGTAGACAGAGGCAAAGACATTGGCAAATACGTGAGGCAAAAAAATCACCTGGTAAAATGAAAAATGGTTTTGATAACATAGTGCACTGATTCTTGTTTCATATGATTTTAACACTTACAGCCCAACCTCAAAATTACAAGAATTTGACACTAAATTCTATTTCACTATCCTGTGATACTGTATAAGGAGCATAGAGAAGTATGATGTGAGATATATGTGATTTTCCTATTTATGTTAAAAATTACACAAGTGTCAAATATGTCAAATACATTTATCTTTATTGGACATTGCAAATATTTGCTGGAAATAAGTCAAAGAATATTCATATAAATGTCATTGCCAGTCCATACATCTGCTTCTTCTTTACCTGGCTGTTGTCTGTGTAGGCAATACTCTTAGAATAGACATCTTGTCTCTCTCTTTGCAAATCTGTTATTTTTAGGAGTACTGGGAAAACAGCTTCTGCATCATTGCAGGATGAAAGTACTTTTGAAAATCAGTCTTATGGGGTACTAACAGAGCTTTGCAAATAATTACTGCTGTTACTAAGACATTAAAACAAGATAGAAGACAAGCTACTCTTTCTTGAAATAGACATTTTTAAAGAAATTGCCAAGCTTAAGTACCTGAACTTCACCAAAGGAGTCAGTATGACCAAATCTCTTAGGTCAAATGAGCCCTCTAATATTCTAAGCTAGCCTCTCTCTTCTTTCCCTTCAGGTTTAGGGATAGGCTCTGTGACTTCTTGCCTTTTTTTTTATTTTTTAATTTTTTTTCCGGTTTTATTTTTAATGTGGAAAGAGGGAAAAAGCAGTTAGAAATCATTTATCAAATAAAACCAAACCCCAAACCCAAAAACTGAAATACAGTAGATTTGCACAACTGTCTGTGAATTTAAATGTCGGTTACTCCATTTATGTACAAAGATATTTAGATGGTAAATGGAAACTAGCAGCTGTGAGCCACATCACGTTCATATATAATTGAAGCACCCAAGAGTAAAATACTGAGGCACAATAGGTGACAACTGGTAAAAACAAGAGAAGTATAAAACAGGATACAAAACTCTGGGGAGTATAGAGAATATCTAACACAGGCTGAAGAACCTACAATAACTGTATCTAAATTACCAGATAATATAAAATAATAGCTAAACTGATGAAGCCAGACAATTCAGTGAAGTACTGCCGAGGCACAGAGCTTCTGTTGGAATGATATATTGCTGGAATCACTAACATTTGCCTGATTTTCTTCTGTACCTTGCAAAGAGAAGGAAAGTTTTTTAACTTGTTGCAAGATGTCCAGAATAGAGAAGCAGAAATTCCTCAGCATAAGCCATTATACCTGTGTCCCTGAAAGAACAGCTTCTCTCATTCTTCATGGATCTGCCTCAAAACAGTGTTTAGAGATGGAGGTGGCATTTATTGCCCCTCAGTCTGCAGGGGCATCCAGATGTTACTCAAAGTAATACTGGTTCAGTCCAGCCTTTTCGTGATCGCTTATCTAGTCAAAGTAACATCTTTTGGAATGTGAAATTGAAGACAGCAGCTGGCAATGGCAGTTTAGGACCATAAATCCTGGAAAAGACATTTTGCTATGGTAATAGCTGGACTTGGATCTACATGCAGTTGCAGTAGGCTCTGACGTAAATGCCTTTGTCTTGTGGTGGCCACATGGGCAAAACTGTGGAGTCACATTCTTTTCTAAATGTGAAACAGAAGTTTGTATCAGACAGTTTCTTATGAATTAGCCTTAGGGAGAGCACACTGTTTATTGAAAAGGGATGTTCTTGGAATTGATTCTTCTGTGGATTAACTTTACTGTAACTGTACTACATACATATGTAGCAATTTTACACCACCGTTTCCTCAGATGCAGAGAATGCAGGCATCTGAATCATCTATCCTGACCATATTTTTTTCCATAATTATCATGCTTTCTGAATTTTTAATCTTTAAACTCCAGAAAGAAGTGAGGATGATAAGGGCTCCTTTTCTTGGGACTTGACTGTGAATTCAAAACCTTTATGTCATACCAACGTCAGTCATTAGCTTCAGTCTTTAGTCTTAAGTGTTGCCAGATATATGTTACAGAGTGATTAATAATTTTTTCAGTTTCAGCTAAGTACATTGTATCCCTGTCTTGAAACAAGCTGAAGTTTAGTAACCTGGCTCACCTGGGAGATGGATTACAGCAATATTAAAGATAACAATATGAGTTTACTGCAAGAAAGATTAGAAGACAACATCCATAATGAAAGACAATCTCCTGCTGGATTATACACTGTAATGCCAGCACCCATGTGCCTTTAATCTTGGATTTATTGAGAGGAATTTGGAGTCTCCAGAACCCTGCACAGAGTATTTACCCAGGACGTACCTGTGCCTCTACTTATGGAAGGTGGCTTTACCAGCTACTATTGGGGACAACATCCCCAAAAATGGCATTTCTCGTTGCTGGGGATAGAATGGGAAAGGCCTAGCTAGAGCTAGCTAGAGTCTGATGGGGGAAAGGCTTCAGATGCATATTTGGAACCAGCAGCAGCATGAGTGTATTGCTAAACTGAAGCTGACCAAAGAGGAAGAAAAGAATGGTAGAACTGGCTTGGAACAGTGTGTTGGGAAACAAGTTTGGAAATCAACAGAATTCCTCCTGTCTGTTTTGCAGAATCAGAATCTTTTCTGCTTAAAAAGTACAGGGTTAAGAATTTTGCATAATGTAGGTTTATAATCACCTACATTTTAATTTTATAATTACCTAATTTTGTAATTTTAACAAAGGCCTTCTTGCCTACCCTGTAAACTTTTGCATCTCAGTTCTCGCTAAGGTCTTATAGTTACCCTTTTCAACCTCAGCAGAATCTAGGCACTGCCTTTCAGTCCCTGTATACATTTTCAGCGTTCAGTTTCCCTGTCTTGTGCACTCCTGGGAGAGCTGGGTCCCTGCTGTCCAGCCAGAGAGAACTCATTACAGAGACAAGTTCCCCAAGAACCTTCAGGAATTTAGTATTTCTTTTCTCAGTTGCCAATTAAATGGCATAGGTTCTTAAGCTACCATAGCAATGTGATGACTGAAGTGGATGAAATACTGGCATTGTAAAGATCCTACACTTGATTGGTTTTACTTTTATCAATATACAGTACTGGACAAAAATGTGTTGTCACACACAGCTATCTGGCTTGTTTGAAGCAGATGTTTCTAAAGAAAGAGCTAGTGATTCTCCTTTTTTGCACCTGCTTTTCCTTCAAGTACTGATGTTTCTTTTTCTAATTTAAAGCTAATTCTCGATTCTTCTTAGAACTTACAGCAAAATGGGCCTTCTTCCAAGAGCAGTCCCTTGGTTTTGCCATTTTTACCTTCGAATTTTTTTCTCATTATGTTTACATTGTCTCTTGAAGAAGGGCAAACTTCTGTATCCATACAGACAGGGAGTAGGCAAGCAGGGCTTCAGAAACACACAGAAACACTGGAAACTTAGTATACAGGCAATCATCCCCAGAAAAACAGAACATATTGCTTATGGCACAGTCATATGCACATGGAAGTTTAGTAAGAGTTATCTATTAATTTTTTTTTCCAGGAAAGATTTAGTCAGGGTCCATTAATTTCAGATAACTTATTTATGTACATGAAAACTCAAGACACAGCTTACGATGTCTAGTGCAGGCAGTGGCAAAAGTAGGATAGAGAAATATAATTGTGGATGGCTTTAAAATAAAATTAAATTTAATGAAATAAAATAAAAATCGTACATATGTTCTTATATGGCCACTGATTGCTTAATGCAACAATTTTGATTTAAACTTTTTAAGTCTTTGCAGAATATCTGCTTCATTTATAAGTGAAAAAAGCGCTAATCAAACCTGCCATTCAATCTTGAAAGATTATGTTTTGTTAGATAGTTTCTTATCCAAAAAAAATCTTGTATTTATTTTAAAAGGTAGAATAATCTCTCATTATTATAAGGCCAATAAGTGGCAGGTTAGAAAAGCTGTGAACTTAGCCTTTATTAAAATTCACTTTCTGTTTATATTTTTGATGCTGTCAGCTGTATTTTCACTAATTGATAATATATCACAGAATGAAGTCTTATACTTTTTTATGTTTACATAGTTGAAGCAGAGGATAAATATTGAAGATAGTTGTATGTATGATTTGAAAGTTAAATTGACTATTTTTAATTTTGGGGGAATGCAAATTATATTTACTTGTAGAAATCAAGCATTCCTCTTCCTTTTTAAAATATCACTACAGGATTTATATAGCAATTATTTAAGACACTATAAGTAACAATAGCAATACTGCAGTTTGCAGTAGTTACTGTAGAATATTGTATTTTATAAACATGATACTTCACTTTGTATTTCACCCAGTAAAATTCAGTTTTTCGAGTTCTAAGAGGGAACATCTAAATATTCAAGTGCACAGTTATAATGATGCAGTTGGAGAAACAAGTGTGAAAACCTGGACCTTCATGTCTATGTTTATAGGTAATATATAATCAGCTTAGAGTTGCAATTCAGCATGATGTCCTTATAAAAGGGTGAGAAACCCTCAACTTTTCCTGAATATATATCCAGAAGTAGAGACATGTATCTCTACTAAGGCAGAGTGGTTTTATTTCTCAGCTAATACTGAGAAATATGTATTCTGGTTGTGGGTGGGACTTAGTCATAATCTCTACAGAAGATACAGCAGTTGGCTGCATTAATGTTTCTTGGTTGTTGTATGTGATTGTTTGCATCTTCAGAGTAAATCAGGTAGTAAAAAACTTCAGCTGTGAGTTATTTTTAAGTGCATGTGACATGATTTATCATACCATCACAGTTAAGGAAGTGGACTGTAAGTCTAAAATAGTATCCTAGATGTCTTTATATCTAAGAGCTTTTTATGATGATAAGAGAATTCTTGAACACACATTGCTTGCTTTTCCATGCAAGTTTTTGTATTTTAAGTCATTGTGCATCTTTTCTGCACATATATCTGTGGTATTTTAGTCCTTATTTTCTTTTCAAGCATTAGCATCATAAGAGAAATAAAAAGCCAATGTCAAGTGTCAGTTTGCATATCCTTTTTTGATTCCAGTCTTGTGCTCTGATTCAGGCATTCCAACTGCTTATTCCAGTTACATCTTTTGAGCTTTCTGTTGCCATATAGATAATTGGGTATCTTGCACAGTCGTTTTCTATGCAGAGTAAACGCGCCACTTCTAAATTATAAGTACAATCTACGGTCAGTTCTTATGCAGTATTTATGCATGTCTTTCCAGAAGTATTATTTTAATGCTAATTTAGGCTGCTAAAGAGCAGTGAACCATCACTAGTAAATTAAAACCTGTAGACAAATCAGATCTCAGATTTCATATTTTCAAAATCATGACAACTAAATGATGTGTGACTAACACATCTATCTCTCCCCCTCCCAAGCACTTCTCAAATCCTGTCAGTGACACAGAAGTTTGCGATTTTTATGGTTTCATTTCTGTGAACTTTTGCAGGGTTCTACTATTTATGAAGTGGCAGGTACTTCTGGAAAGTAGAGATTGATGTAATATGCAAGAGTAAGAGAAAGGATACTGAGACACACAACTTTTTCTACTTTACCGGAAATTTGCAGATACAGCTGGTAGAAAATCTGAAATGTTACTGATTAAGTATATTATTTGGCAAAGACCATTGTGTATAATATTTCAAAACTGCTTCAGCATTATGGACCAAAATATAATTTAAAATATGGAATAATCAGTAATTGTATGTTATACTATTTCTGCAATACTAGTAAAAGGAAGCAAACTGCAACCATGTAATAGAATTTTAAAGTTCTGTGTTTGTTTGTTTTCTAAGGACACCATTGATACAATAATGCAAATAACTCTGGTAACGTGGCCATGCAAACCTCTCAATTTGTCTTAATTTTTCTTATAGTTATGCATTATTCATGTTGCATTAGCATATGCACTGTTTGATTTCCCTAATTGTAACAAGCACTTAATTAATTACACTATAACCTCTTGAATCTGTAGGCCAACTGTTGCATCTTTAGTTAATATTTTAAAATCTCATCTTTCTGCATTTTTCCTTGTGTCTTTGATGTTTTGTTTTTTACCCTTCTTGTTTGGGTTCTCTGTGGAATAGTCTCAGAATAATCCTGCAGTTCTCTTTTATGACTGAAACTTTGCATTTTAACAGTTGTCTGGAGATAGTTTCTTCCTTGTGAAATATCAGTTTTAATAACAAGAAAAGAAAAATGCCATAAATCTGCACTAACCACATAAAGCTGAAGTCTCTGAGAGACTGATTAACATTGAGACTCTACACAGGTTTTTCAATAATTAGAGTATGTGCTTGCATGGAGCCTTGACTGCTCTGGCCTTGATGCCATTTCCCAGGGCAGACAGCAATTATTACAAACCACAGTATATTTCCTACATTCTCTGCCACTAGCCACTGAAGATCTTTTTGGAGTAAAGGTCTCTTAATTTTCTGCATTAGTGTCATCAGTTTGGTTTAGCAACCTGTTTTCTTCAGTTGCTTTAGAAACAATTGACAGCTGCTTTTCTGCTGTAGTATTTTCTTTCCACCTGAGGTTGAAGAGATAGTGATCATAGCTTTGATTATATGAACATAGTAGATAACAGTCTTGGCATTTTCAGCAGGGCAGCTAGAACCAAACTGTTTCCACTGTCTTTGAGCTCAAGTGAGTAACCTCCACTCAGCACTCCCAAGCTTTGTGGTATGGATTACATTTATTTATTGTTCTCAGATTTTTATCACCTCCATGCTTCACAAATGAATTATACATTGAGGTAGAGGGATGTTTCTTCTATGGTAGTGTCTTCACCTTGTATATACATTCTGTGGTTATTTTGACTGGAATTTTATTGTATTATAAAAACACAAACTATAAAACTGGGTCACCTAATTTAACATTAAAAACCAAAATATATATATACTCATGGCTAGTAAATTAAATGCTAAGTGGTTAAATTTAAAGTGGTTACATTGCTCTTTAATTGTGCAGGTAAGATCCTACTAGTTATTATTAGGGAGAAAATGTTCAGATTGCTTTTTGTAACATAACATCGAACTGGGCTGTGTAACTGCAGAACTATATTCCTTGCTCTTGGATGCTTTATGCCTGTTAAATTTCTTTAGCAAATATTAAGTTTTATGTCTGGGTGCAAGGACTGGTTTAGGGTTCTTATTGCTAGTTGGATATCTTATCAACATACATGTTTATGTTTGCCCTAAACAGCTAACAGCTGCTGCAGATAACTAGCTGGGCAAGTTGAGTGTAATGCAGACAGGCAACAAGAAGGAACTGAGCAATGAAGAATGATCTCCAGAAAGAAGAAAAGACTATTGACTTTGTAGATTAGCAAGCTGATTAGAAATCCTTTGGAAAAGGGTGTATGTGGAAACTAAGAACAACTTTTCAGAAAAAGATAAATTTTGAAATAAAGATTAACACTAAGGTGAAGATTGAAAAAGGAAGAGAAGAAGAATAGACTTCTAACATGGAACAGGTAATTCAAAGAAATACAAATGATACTGAAGAAAGATCAGGAAGTGTGGAGGACGATGAAAGATTTAAAAGTAGTAGTTAGAATGTGAAGAAAAGAAGGCATAACTAGTGTTAGTGGGAGAAAGTAAGTTATTAAAAACATGTTGAATACACTTCTGGAGAGAAAATAGAGCACAAACATCATCAAGGCAGGTACTGGCTGAGAAAGAAGAGTGAAAATGCAGGTAAATACAACTGGATATCCAGTGGGCTGATACCAGTGTTGCCAACTACAATGCCTGGAAGTTTTGAAGAAAAGGTGAGATATCCAAGGCAGCTGTAACATATAATCAGACTTTTCATTCTCAGATACCTTCAGTAGGATAGGGTTGAGTTACAAAGTGGGAATATCCTGATGAAGGGAGTACCATCTTCTATTGCTCTATCTGTTCCGCGTGTTAACAACATCTTCAAGTCAGGCACCATTTAAAAAGAGTAACAATTTTATCTGGCATTTCTCTTAAGGAAGGGGACCATAAAATACCCTTTTAGAGTAACATCTCAGCTGCAAAAAGCATTAATAGTGGTGGCTTTGAATTATATATTTGAGTACCAGAGAAATTGTGCTGTGTTAGAAGAAACTGCTGATGTTTACACTTCATCCTTCTCTAAATAAAAATGGAGGAAAGAAGCAGACTCTGAAATGAAGAAGAGTGTTCTTCCTAAGCCACTTCAGAAAGAAAAGAAACTAACAGTGTTGCATCCAACAGAGGTGACAAGAGTCATCCACTACTAGGTAAAGAGGAGGCCACAAAGTGGTGTTGCTTGGAGCTGACCTTTCCTGTACAGCGTTGCAAGAACTGAGACAAAGATGTGACTGATGCTGGAAGAAAGAAATTCCAGCAGAGCAGGTAGACTGGTGAATTGAGGATTTCTCTTTAAGAATGTCTTAGCATGATATTAGCTGCCAGAGCATCAGAGGAAATCTGACAATCTAGCAAATGCAGAGGTAGCCTGTTTCTTCCTGCCAGAGATGGGATTAGCTGAGCTGAAGGTGGTGTAGAAAAGCACAAATGATAAATACTTTTAGTATTGATTACGCTGATAAATACTTTTAGTCCAAGATCTTAATGAGTTTCCAGTCAGAACCCTGTTCCAGGTTGAATGAGCTGCTTCTACTCCTGCACCACATACCCTGGACTTCATGCCTCTGAAGTTGTCACTAAAAGGTGTTGTTCCCATGTACTGCAACTGCTTTTTCCAGGCTTTATGCATTTACATAAAATAATTCAAAAAATTGAACCCATTTAGGAGTTTCACTCAATCTTGCAGAAACATTTCTCCTCAGTCCTTTAATGTTCTGTACTTTTAAATTTCATGCCATTGAAATCAGACTTTCAGAGTGATTTTCTTCTGACATTTGGATCCTTCTCTGTGATTAAAACGTCATCTCATCTTTGACTCCTAATTGCCAAGACCATTTCTTGAGTGTATCACATGGGATTTATCCCGTTACCACTACTTTACAAATCCTGTATATAGTCTCATTTTAGCTTGGCTATTTCTCCTTCAGCATCATGTATTGCCATCTCCTATTCATTCCCTACATACTTTCTTGTAAAAGTTCCACTATAAAAAGTTACCCCCAAGTAGCACTGTATTAAGGTTGGTTATAAAGAGCAGATGGGAAATCTGTGCATTTCTTTTGTCTAGGAAGAATGTCAATTATCTTGTCAATGACTAATATTAGAAGTTAATCTGACATTCAAAGAAATTAAATTAATGAGATTTTCACATTTAGTATCTAGATAAATAGGAAAACATGCTTCAGAGTTTATGCCTGTTAAAGAATGTTTTTAGGATATATGGAATTCTTACTTTCAGAATGGTTCCTAGTGCATTGATTTTAGTTGTTTTGTAGTTATTCAGATCGTAATTAATAATGCATTTCCTAAATGAGGGGTGTTGTAAATGAATTAGCATATATAAATATATATGTGGTTTTATATGCACATAATAAGTCTAGCAGCTCATCACTATACTGTGTTCCAGATTTTAATAGAATTTTAAAAGAGAATAAACATTTTTATTTAGGGAGCAAAAATAGTAAATTAAAAACAAAAAAAAAAAGCAAGCTTAATATTCAAGCATAGAATTCTATCTGGCTTCAAATAGGGAAACAGACTTCATATAACTCTTTCAGAGTGTAACCCAGGAGTAAGTGATGGAAATATCCAATTGGGGGAAATTATGTCATAATTCTGCACTGAGATATCATCTGCTTTTTTATATCACAAACAGAAGATATCTGTTTCTGCCTGATTTGTCAGGTGTTATGCTCTCATGAGGATAAGTGATATTACATAAACAGTGCACAAAATATTTTAGTAAAAAATAATTATACCACAATGTAGTATTTTGGGATAAAAATAATTAGCAAGCTATTTGACCACATTCACAACTCCTTTGTTTCAGGATAGTGGGTGGGATCTGCAGTGGCAGACACAGTGCATGTGTTAAATACAGTTAGGAAGAAAGAGCCTTTCAGACTAGAATACTGAATAAGGCCCTCATGAAAGAGTAGTTCCTCAATTTTATGTGGTTAGATCAAGGGCTGTGCTGGCTTTCCATAACGTACAATGTTTCCAAGTATCCTGGGAAAAGGATACTGTGGACTCCTGGCTTGCAAACCTCATGCTGCACCCTTTTTTGTGGGCTATTGTTTCCAGTGCCAGCTGGGTTTAGCTAACCAGGGATACTGGCACATGGTAATGAAATTATGCCTTTATTTTATTAAGTAGACAGCTGCTCTGATGTTAGAATTTTATGGGATTTCAGGAAGCTTATTTTTTTAAGGCAAAACAGGTAATGATAAAGTTTGATGTTAAAATTGATGAAACAGACTATCTAAATAGACTTGCTCAGAAATGTGGGCAGGAAAAAAACCAAGATGCTGGGGTAATGCAGCACTCAAGACAGATTGATCAGAGGGAGCAGAAAAAGATACAGTTAGAACTGAAGACTGAATAAATTCTCAAGCTGTTAGTAGTATTCTGGAAAAGTATGGCTGTCTATGACAAGAGTGTTCTGAAGAAGAGGTGATCAAGGTCACATTTGAGACACTAGAAAAACATTACATTGAAAGTAGTTGAGTTTTTGTGAGCAGGAGAAGCAGATAAAAAGCCAAAAATAAAGAGGGGGTGGTGGTCTAAAGACATGTAACAGAAACAGGCTAATTATATTTTTCAAATTTGGGTTAAATTCTGAATTTACCTTGCACATACAATTTAAAAATTATAACTAAAACTTAATGAAAAAGTATGTTGAATTTCTTCTACACTAAGGCATGCACTCTCTGTGTTTACCTGTTAAATATACTCAGAGTTAAATATAAAATGCTCCAGACTTTAAATTTTATTGATTTTATTAACTTAAAAATTATTTCCTACAAAATTCTTAGCTATATGAAAGATTTTTCTCCAAGACTCCTCCTTTGGAATTTTGTGACTATGTGAAATTTACAACTATACTTAAGGAAAGGTCTCCATGCTTTCAAAAAAATCACCCTTGAAAATGTTTATAGCTCACTAATGAAACAAAAAGGCAAATAGCAAGAGGCTGTAATGATGTGTATGCGTTGATATGTATGTATAAATAATTATGATTTTAACTAAATATTTCTCTACTCTTGGATTTATTGTGTCATATTTATGACAGAGAGACTTTTTTTAAAGAAATGCTCCAACAGAAAGAAGAGGTAATAACTTCACTGAATCCAGTGAAATTCAGTATTTATCTTGCTTCTGACATTAATTTCATGGTATATCTGTGTATAGGTGGTGAGGACTCAACCCTTTCTTTTTAAGGGTAACAGTTACTGGTATGATTATTAGCATGGAAGAAAGGAGATTTTCCGTAGTAGTTATAGCCATTCACATGAATCTGAGTTCCACTTCAGGATATGGCAGCCTCCACTATTTAGATAAATGCCATTAGGCCACATGAAAGCGTCTTCTAATTTATTTGAAATGATTTACACTAAGTTTCTTAATAACATTCTGTCAATAGCTGCTGCGCAATTACTTTCATTCAAGTAGGACTCTTACCTGTAACCGGCCATTCAGGTCACACATCTTTTAGTTCCCTGAGTGGATGATTGCAATCTCTTGAACTGGCTATTTTTGGTTCTATTCTCTGCTCAAAGGTTAAATTAAATTGTTTTTAAGATAGTTAAAAGAATGTTTCTTCTTGCCCTCGACCCTTTTTCGATTTTGGTATGAGGAACATTATGAACTTTCCTCATTCAAATCCTATCTGTAGAAAAATCCCTCTAATAGATTACAATAATTTTTGTTGCTAAAGAAAATTGTGCAGAATCTCTGTATTGTCATACTGTGCTTTAGTTTCTGGACCAGCACATTCATTAAAATTCACAGTTTTATGTGCCTAAAAGCAGGACAGACTGGACAGACATATTGGGTATTCCTCATTTTTCAGGGACTAGTACTGTGTCTATAGTCCTGTTCTCTGTGACATTCCCCATAAAAGTCCATCTTTGGATTCATGAATATAGACAACTGAGGGTAGGGCATAGTTTCTGTAAGAGAAAGGCTTACCTGAACTAGAAAGGGTTGACTAAGAGAATAGCTGGAGACCTGTATAATCATTACTCATATGAAGAAAGTGGTCAAGGAATGATTGTTCCTTCTCTCTTTTAGAAGAAAAGTTTGGGAAACAAGAATTTCTGGAAAATAGATGTAATCTAATTTTCTAAAAAGATTAAGAAATCACTCTCATTCTTTTTTAAAAATCTCATAAATTTGTAGATATTTTTTGAACTTTCCTTTTCGGTTCTACTGCAGTTCCCATACATTTATTTTGAAAGAATCCATAAAGATAACCCCTGACAGATTCCATTGTACTCATCACTGTATGTTGTCCCATAGCACAGTATTACCTTAATTTCTTTTTTTTAATTTTCCGTAATTTGAGTGATAAGAATACAAAGTGTGCATAAAATCAGTACCCCATTTTTCTTAAGGGAATCATATATACACAAATATTGTGTGCAATATTTCTCCACCATTTCTGGAGCACCCCAACTTTGTATGAGTTTAGTTGCATCATTTTTATTATTTGCATTCTATTTTGTTATTTAGTATTCTTCTAGCTGGCATGACAAATAATGAGAAAGCTTTCAGAATGCACATTAATGCAGGAGTTTTTTTTCCCTGGCTGACATTTCCTATAGACCTACTGTACAAGTGTCATCTGGGAAAATAATGTTTGTCATAAATGTATTAGCATGAGAAGTAATGTAGAAAAAGGTTTTAAACAGAACCAAGTTGTGTGTTTCTCTGTTTTGTTGTTTGGGCTGTTTTGGCTTTTTTTTTTTTTTGTTTGTTTGTTTGTCGTTGTTTATTTTTGTCTTTTTAATGGAAGAGCTATATTTCTCACATCATTGCTAATATTGCAGAAATCATAGTAGAGATCACTTCATTACTGACCACTTGGGCAGTATGCAGCCAAAGCTTAGACAAAAAAGTCAGTGCACATAATCATAAAATCATAGAATGGTTTGGGTTGGAAAGGACCTTAAGATCGTCTAGTTCCAGCCCCCCTGCCATAGGCAGGGACACCTCACACTAGACCATGTCACACAGGGCTCTGTCTAGCCTGTCCTTGAACACTACCAGGGATGGAGCATTTGCCATTTCTTTGGGTATTTTCAGCCTGTTCCAGTGCCTGACCACCCTCACAGTAAAGAGCTTCTTCCTTATATCTAACTTGAACTTCCCCTGTTTAAGTTTAAACCCATTACCCCTTGTCCTATCACTATAGTCCCTCTCTGGCATCCCTGTAGACCCCCTTCAGATATTGGAAGGCTGCTATGAAGTCTCCATGCAGCCTTCTCTTCTCCAGGCTGAACAGCCCCAACTTTCTCAGCCTGTCTTCATATGGGAGGTGCTCCAGCCCCCTGATCATCCTCATGGCCCTCCTGTGGACTTGTTCCAACAGCTCCATGCCCTTCTTATGCCGAGGACACCAGAATTGCACACAATACTCCAAGTGGGGTTTCATGAGTAAAGGGGCTGGATCACCTCCTTCAGCCTGCTTGTCATGCTTCTTTTGATGCAGCCCAGTATACAAGGCTGTATATAGTATATATTTCACACAATACTATGCAATTCTGTTTGAGCCTGGAGATTTGAAAGGAGGTTCAGCCATGAAATAGGAGGTCTTTTCCCATGCTCCATCATCTCACTGATATTTAAATAAAACATTGGGAAGTGAAACAAGTTGAGAGTTCTTCTCTTCCTGAGCAAATAACTTCCTGCAAAACAACTGGTAGGTAATACAGTCATCGTGGCAAAATACTCTTAAGAAATAACTTTAAAATGTTTATTTTTGCACCTGGCAGTTTGCATATCTCTGTAAATTGCCACAACACTGTCAAACACAAAACCCGCCAGCTACTCTCTCTTCAAATTCCCACCTCATTCATAAGCAGTTGCTCTATCTTCAGTGGAAGAAAATTGCCTAGAAATCAAGTCACTATCATCAGTCCAGCTCTTTCTATGGGGGCTATCAGAGGTAAGAACTTTTCCTACATCACCTGTCTTTTGTGGTGAATCTGACAGAAATTCAGGTTAGCATGAAACAAATACTGCTGCATCCAAAGTCATAACAGAATCAGTATTTTACGGTGATTTAAGATTTCTGCAGCCAAAAGAGAAATGCCCCAGTTTCTGGGTATCTTTCTGTTCAAAATGAACACTAATTGTTTTATTTTGAACAAAGATGATCCAAATTGTACACAAGTAATTCTGCTTTCAAAATATACAAATCAGACTCTGCTGAGCCAGCTCTTGTTGCCAAGAAAATACTTTTTTATCTCTCATCTCTTCCTCTTGCTTTTAGTCCATTCTCTTTTCCTTTCTCTGCTCAGTTTTTGATCTGCAAAGTCCCTCAGCTCAAAGAAACTAACCTTCAGTTTGATGTTTTAAAGACTTGCCTGGGCTTAGGCAAGTGGGTGTGACATTTCAGCCCCTTGTAAGGGTTAGAGATGAGACAATGTCCAGTGGAGCCCAGATTTCCTCCAATTGCTTTCTGTCCAGACAGAGCACTTAACCTATGGGGTCACCTGAATGACAAGACCCTTTGGGTTTAGCCCCTGCTTTAGGAGTTTAATATGAAGTAACTCTATTAATGTTTCATATTCTTACTAATTTTTTGAAGGAAGAATGTATTATCAAGTGTTCAGTCCCTCCTCTCTTATCAGTTCAATTAAAGTACAGGACCAAGTTGTCCTCCAACATAAACAGAATTAACATCTGATATTTTGAGGATTAAGAAGGCTGGGAAGACCGCAAAAACCCCTGAAGGTTTTCAATCTCCTCTTACATATAATACACAAAGGAATAAAAAGTGCAGTTACTCTTTTTTAATTTAAGAAAAAAATGTTTCAGCTTGTTGGAACTGTAAATTGTAAATGTGACAGAAAGCTCCTCTTTAAAATAAATATTTTTCTTGACTGGGACCTTTCCAAAGGGTATTCAGCTTTTGCTTTCCATGAAAACCTTCGTCTCTACTCTCAAAGCTTAAGCCCTTCACTCCACTTCTCACTATTTTTCTTTGCCCCCTCCACATTTCCTCTAATTACCAAATTCCAGTGTTGCTACCTAATGTTCTATTTCAGCCATTTTTAATGCTGCTTATTAACACTGTTTTTTTACTTCAGATATCCTGTGACTGACTTAACTGCAACGAATGTCATGTTTCCAACAAACACCATGTTTAACTATTTCTAATTTTTTGCATGCAATATAGTTCATTCTACTCACCATAATTGAGTTGACTTTATAATTAGATAACACAGAATGAATAGCCCACCTCAGTTTGAGAATCAGCTTTGAAACACTGAGAGTTCTGTAAAATGATAGTCTACCACATATGGGAGTTATGGTAGATCAAAAATTGCTGAAAATATGATTCTTCTTATGGTGGGTGGTAGAGTGCCTTGAACTGGGACCTGACAGCAAGAAGTGCTCTAAGACCACTTCAAGAAAAACAGGGTTCATGAAAATACCAGCTTCACTAAGTCTTACTGCATATAGTGCAGCTGGGTGGTGGTACGGACTTCTTGAGTGTCTCACACAGGCTGAGCATGAATGGGATAATTCTGTCCCAGTAAACTCTCACAACTTTACAAAAGTAACTTTATTCATGACTTTGCCATCTTCAACCTTTCACCAAAGCTCTAATAAAGGTTGACAGTTCCCCAGAACCGATTCCTTCTGTTTGTGCCCAGACTCCAGAAACCTCAGATTCCCCTCCAGTCACCTCCACTTCCCTGCACGTTATGTGTGGTTCTTTTCTCTACCATTCCTTCATCCTATATATCACAAGCAAAGATGTAGAGTATTTTGTTTTGGGGCTTTTTTTTTTAATATGCTGTGCCTAATGAGAGCCTATATTCCTGTGTGTATGTTACAGAGAGTTCTGTGTAATGCCAATCATTCCTTTGACTTTATTGCTATACTTGGGAAAAATTTTCTGATTAATGAGTCTTTTTACCCATGTGAGCAAAAAGAGATACCATATAAACCCAATGAGCTGTGGAGATGGGCAGAGGAACCAGCAGTGTTGTTTATGTGTTTGACTGACTTACAGCTTGTTACACAAATGAAATAGTGAAGGAATATTCGTGCTTTACCTTTTCATAGAGCACTGTGCTGTAAAATACTTTCATATACTGAGAATGTTTTTTATAAAGTATGGATAAAGCATGTGTATTTAAAAAAAATATCCTACTTGCATAAACCTGTACATTGATGACATAGTTGGAAGCACTTTATGAAACAATGTATTAACTCACTAAAATATAAATGAAACCTGTATATTAATTGTTTTATATGCTCTCCTATACTCATGTTTTATTAACCTTTTAATATTACCATGTATCACATTAGCATGTGATACTCTTCCAAATAAGCTGCTATTTTTCCTTGGTTTATGAAAATAAATGAGCATTTCAGATTAGCATTTTGATTTTGCATGAAAGCACATGATGTTTTTTCTTGTATTCCCTGATTGTTTCAAGGGCATTGCATCATACCATAAAGCTGAAGACTCTTTCACCTTTCTTTAGATAAAGTTGCTAGTTACTTTAAATTTTATGTGATATTTAAAGACTTGAAAATTTAGTATTACTATCAGTACCAAATCCTAACATCATTCAGAGGAGTAAGGCACTCGATAACCTTTTTTTTTTTGAATGTTTCTGTTAAAAAGTACAGTCATGATAAACTCCACCATCGCCTCATTCTTTTCCCTGGCAAGAATTTTATCAGAGTAGAAATGTTAGGAAGCTCAATGAAAATACAGTTTAATGCAGCCAGTTAAATTGCCTGAGAGGAAACAGTGAATACAGCTTTTTTAAAGCCTTTCCCCTCAGGCCATTAACTAAGAAACTGGTCACTAACTGCTGGTTACAAACCATTTGGGAGGGATTATTGCTATAACCGGTATTCAGCAGTTTATGGCTACATTTTGTTGAAGACATTAGGAACTGTAACATGGATGAGCCCATAGTGTTGGGGGGGTGGAAAAAATCATTCTTTTCCGTTGTGATTAACCACAGTTTTTCTTTCAGTCTAGATGTCTCAAATAGTGGGTTCATTATTTGTCGTATCTCTCAATGCTGTAAGAGAGGCGTTTCATTATGGACAGGACTCAAAAGAGTGGAAATATAATATTGATTTCTGGAACAGTATGACTTATGTAGAAGCCACCACACCTAGACTAGGTTTCAGCTGTTTTCAAGAATTTTAGCTGTCACTGAGAAGTGGTTGACAGAACAATATACAGTACCTTTCCCTTCCTGTGATCAGCTCTTTTTTGGTGAAGGCATTAGCACTGCTGAAGAAATAAACAAGGTTATATATTCATTTTATATAATGAAGTTGTGTAAGTCTAGGTGTAAGTCTAAGAAAGGGGTTTTGATCAGCATGTTTCTAGCACTCTACAGTTAGTTCCATTCACTAATTATTACAATTTACATAATCTATAGTATTAGCAAAGATGGGGCAGCCTCGGCTGTAATGGAAAGTGCAGAATCATAGGAAGTTCAGAGACTAATTAAGAAAAGTTCTATGGAGCTCCAAAAATCTTTCTTTTATTCTTTTTCTAAGGAACTCCCTCTAAGAAAATATTTTGACAGCTTAGTTTTATAAATGGTATTGTTGAGTGGGAATACAAATTGCAAACACATTATTTGCATGGCAAATGTGTTTTCCACTCTATTCCCCTCCATCTTTTAATTTAAAAAAAAGAAATCCATAGATCAGAACATATCATTAGCTATTCTTCCTAGTGAACCTGACTTTTCTTGAGAAATTTACATCTTTCTCTCATTTTCTGTTAAGGTTTCTTCCCTGTTTTCTCACCTAAAGAATTATAATGAGGTAGAGTGAATGAGATCTATGGGGAAAGCAGTGGACCTAGAGACTAAAGGTAAAAGGATGATTGATGGTATGAAATTACCATAAAAGTACAATCAGGATCAGATTTTAAAATGAATTTTTAAGCAGCCTAAGAGATACTCTTTGATTTGTAGTCTGGTGGAATGGATAATGTCTCATTCAGTGGATAAAGTTTCTCACTGTGTGACTTGAGCTTTTTCTGATCTTTCTGACTGGGAGTAAAATGGAACCAAAGCATAAAGTGGTTTTTAATGCTGAAAATATCAAACACAATATTCTTAATGTCAAAACCTAGGCATAGCAGGTGAGAAAAGAAAAATAAATATAAGAAAATTATAGTGTTGGTGTTATTCTATTAAAGATACTCTTTCTAAGTGTCCTTTTGATGTATAAAAATATTTCAAACATATGGAAAGGGTCAGATCTTTATGTCAGTATATAAAAAAAAAACCCCTAATCTTTCAACAGCTTAAGATTTAAGTATTAGTGACTTTGTTAAAAAAATCAGTAAAGCCTACTAAAATATTCAAATACAAGACAAATACTATAATTTATGTCTATCTGAGCAATACATTACGTAAGTTTTGTGATCGCTGTATTAACTAACAATTTACAGTGTATTAGGGGGCAGTTAAAACAGAGCTTAGTGGATATTTATGAATATAAACTATTCAGTGAAATTATTACCATGTAATTACATCAAATATTAAAATAAATTTAGCAAAGTTTTAAGTTGAAATTAGGACATTTTTATCTTTCTGATTTAGTGCAACTAACTACAGTGCGCTGTAGGATTGATATTAAAAATGATTATGCAGTTGGTAGGCTTTTTCTTCCAACAAAATTCTTGCAACCGTGAATTCTTATTTTTTCTCCCTCCACTCTCTAGTTTTTTACTTATTTAATTTAGAGGATTTAAGTATGATGGTAACATTTTAAAATAGGAATTCTTTTTTGTAAGCTAATTCACTCTTCTTTGATGTCAAAGGAAATTTATGATTAATTTCTTTTCTACTATGTATGTAATAAAGAAGGATGAAAATATCATTTATGGTATAACTTCTAAGGATTTCTTTTATTATATTGACCCTTACTATATGGCTGAATATTGCAATATTAAAATTATAGACAATATTTTAAAATAGTTTAGCATTATAGAAAAAAATTCTTAAGATTTCCAACAGTTGCTTCTTATGACAGTTTTCATTTTTTTCCCTCCTACTGACAGTTCCCATAATGACTTTAATCATATAGTCTGGAAATGGAGCAGGTTACTGAACAGCAACAAACTCACTGGTCAATGTCGGTGTCACTTTTCTGGGAGCAGGACTTTTTGAGCATCAAGGAACTAATTTTAACAGCCTGCTGGAAAAGCGTTAAGTGCATTAACTCCCTGTCAATCAATTTTTAGCAAGCTAGCCAAATTATTATTATTTGACTCGAGACATTCTATTGAAACTTATTTGTATGTTATTCTTATCTGTGTACCTTATGTGACTAATGATGATTGTTTATGGAGAGGTGCCTGTCCAATTATTTTTGAAGGAACACAAGAATGCAGAATGACTGGAAGCATCAGGTTTTTGCCAGAGAATGCCTCAGGTAAGAGGAGAATGGCTAGAGGCTATAAGGAATCACAAGAGACAAGTCAGAGTCGTAAATTGGGAAACTGACATATCTCATCTAATATACTTGCTAACTATGCCTTTAAAAACCTTGACATTTAACTAAGTTTGTGGAAAAGTTATAGATTTTGTCCTTTTCTATTGGCTATAACTCATTAATATGATGAACTGAGGTATTTATAATCATTACCAGCATTAGCAGACTAGCATATGGGATCATTTAGAGACCCAGTTAAGTGCCTAACAACTGCTCAATTGTTTATATAGGTTCTGCCTTTTTCAAAGTCAAGTCATTCAAAAATGATATTGCAAGTTATTTACCCTTTTGGTACTTCAGTGTGTGAAATGGGATGAAAGAATGCTAGTATTCAGCTGAGGCATTTAAATAATGCTTTGGAAGTCCTGGCCTGCTTAGAACAGACTGCAATCTTTACTCTAAAGCAGAAATTTCTGATGGTTTCAAGAAAAATCAGGTAGCATAAAAGCCAACTTTGCAGTGAATGCTGCCTATTAACTCAAATCAATTTATATACATCAGGGACAACTTTTTTTTTTTTTTTTTTTTTTGGTGAAAATATACTTTGTCTTTACCCATTAAGGATTCAAAGCTAAGACACACTGTGTAATTAGATACGTACCCTGCCCATTTCCAATTCTGTATATACAGATTTTTAGATGGGTGAAAAATCTAATTTCTGTGTAAAAAGTAAACCAATAAAAAAACAAGCTATAGAATTCTGTGAAATGAACAACAAAAGGAACCCACTGCAGTATGAAACCTGGAGACGATCACAAAAAAGCAGGAGGAGGCACTATAGCGCAATAGCTAGAAAACACTAAGTTTTAACTTCTGAAGAGTTTTCCTGTCTCAAGAATTAATTAAAAAAAATATGCTTTGTAAGCAAGCGTTTTTATGCTTAGGAAGTGCTATAATTATTCCAAAAAGCAGGGAAAATGTGAAGGGGGCTAGGCAATGGGGGCAGGGGGAAGCTATTAGTGATTGTTTTCCCAGGGCGGGAAACTCAAATTCAGTAAGAAATGGCATTTTGACAAGCACTTTGTATTTCCAACCAAAATGGAATCTTGCTCATTTAATGCAACTGGAAAACAGTTAATTGAGGCAAAGCCCCCACCTTAATCTTACACATGAGAAACTGTACTGACTTCTGTAGGATTTAACTCTTCCAGCCCTAAGAGTTCATTGCTTTTACCTAATGTATGTTAGAACATGAATAAATTATACAGTTACATATTACAGTAGGAGAGAAAATGACTACTGTTGTTCAGGTTGTGTGACGTTTTCCATGCTGTCCCCATTTCAGCAGCTCATAACTTTCTGAAAACTTACGGTTGCCAGTTGAAATTTTCATAGCTTAGGTCTCTGCTGGATGAGAATGATTTTCCAAAAGTTTCAGGGACTCTTTCCATTATTTCTGGATATGTGTGAATAAGAACATATAGTCCATCAAGCAAACATTCTTGTTTCCTCTGCACTATGCTGTTGTCCAAATGGAAAGTGAAAAAAGGATCACTTTATGTGAATTTTTGGGCTGCAAATGAATAATCGCATCTCTGCATTTGAGTAGCCTAGCTACTTTGGGAAATAATGAAAATATTAGAGGAATTTCTATGTTAGGTAATTCCCTAAGCTCTTTCCCTTCGGCACATTTTTTATGTGGTAATCACACAGACTTGTTAAATATAAGTGTTCTTCAACTGGTCACTTATGATCAACAATTACTTGGCAATATTTTGACTGATTTGAGACAGGTGAAGACAGTGTGCTGGGCTACCCTCAAGTACGACTTCAGATATAATGAAATGAAATCTCAACATTCCAGTCGGTGTAGGCTCCTTGAAATGCTACATTCTATCATGAATCTAGTCATTCAGCGGAACATGTTCAGAAGGCATGTTAATTTTCTTCCAATTACGCTGGAAGACATTATCCAGTTAAAGGAATATGTGTAAGCAACTTTGAAAAGACATTTATGCTTGTGAAAAATAAAATCTGACTGTTCCAACCATTCATTCCACCCTCTTCAGCTGAGAAATTCAGTTCCACAGGTATTTTGGTAGGAACCTTCATAGAGGTAGCAAACTGCTAAATACCAGTATTTACACCAGAAACCTGGCTACAAATTATTGCCAGCCAGTGAAGAAGTAGTAAGCATATGATCTCACTGGATGTCCACAGAAAAACAGTAAAATTTTTTAACCAGCTGCCTGAAGGTAATCTGCAGGACAAAAATGACTGTAAAATGGATTGGTATATAAATGCTTTAGGTAAGAAAGGAAGTAATTCCTGTCTCAAGAGGCTGTAAACTAGGGAAATAGTCAAGGCAAAAGACAGGCAACACAGACATGAGCTTATATACAAGTGTGCGTGCTACTATTCCCTTTAAAGTTCCCTTACCTTTTTTATGAAACAGAACATGAGAAGTGTGTGAAGACAACTGTGAAACTTTCAGGCAATATGTTTTCCAATCTACAAGAAAGAATTTTAAAGAACAAGAATTTTACTATCAAGAGCATATTATAGCAGTAAATACACAATATTACACAGCCTCTTATTTCTTAATATTAATATACAGCTTCTTATTTCTGCTGTACTGGTCTGTGTCTCTGAATACTCTGAAAAAAGCCTTTGTAGATCCTACATGTTCCCACTGTCTTCTGTCAGAGAATATTTCTCCTGTTACTAGTAACTCAACTAAAAAATCAACATGAGGAACTCAGTTCTTTTTTGGTAAAATTCCTCCATCTTCTCCTAGTTCACATGTGAGAAGACACAAAAGTATCCCAGACTTATGTTGCTGTGCTGTTTCCATCATTTATAATACATCACCATTCTTCACAGACCTCCCCTAATTCTTAATTAGACTTTCTCCAGTCATCATTCTCATTCAGGAGTCTGAAATTAATCTTATTATTCTATTTTGGTGTCATTCAGTTGGTGTCTTATCTGTCCTTCCTCG
Organism: Psittacus erithacus; assembly: GCA_009867235.2. Lineage (NCBI taxonomy): Eukaryota > Metazoa > Chordata > Aves > Psittaciformes > Psittacidae > Psittacus > Psittacus erithacus. The sequence goes on along the minus strand of WYDI02010397.1, from coordinate 16,744 downwards.
TAAGTTCTTCCGGTGTCACTTCCCTGTAAATCAGAAGGCATTATAAAGTGTTGTTAGTGTTGTCTTTTGGTAGATATTCAAAATCAAAAATCTCTTTGAAAGCAAAAGGTCTATTCATTCCCACACCATCTTCTACAATCTTCTGTTTCTCATTGGCAAAATAATTTTCTTTGCCAATAGAGACATGACTGTCATAATCAGCCCCTCCCTGAAAACCTGAGGTTATGGAGATACCACCAGTATTTTTGGAGGGGCTCTAACAGAAAACCCATAGCAAACTAGACTGTGATGGGCTGCCCCTTCTTGTTCTTTGAGCTTTTTCCTGTTAGTTTAATACTTCAGCAAATGGGTAGCAAAATAGAACACTGGGGGGGGGGGGGGGGGGGGGAAAAAACAACAGCAAGAAAAAGATGTAGAAACGTGTCCCACCCGACATAAAAAAAATGAGGCATGGGAGGAAAGCCAGGGACGGGA
>WYDI02010397.1:0-16260 GCA_009867235.2 Psittacus erithacus | reverse complement strand
ATAAGTACTGGAGGGAGCATTGGTCATGAGGACTACGGGGAATCAGCTCACAGGCAACATCGTAGTATAAACACTTTCACACCAGCCTTTCAAAATATTACGCTAGTCTGGGAAACCAGGCAGCTGAGAAACAGTCACAGAGCCTGATCTGCTGCCCCAGAAAGGTGCACAACAGAACAGAGGGATGAAATGCTGCAAGTTGTACCAGAGCTTGTAGGACATAGGCTTGCATTTTCTTAGTTCCAAGTGTTCCAAGCAAGGCTGTTTTACCCTACAAACTTAATGAGACTTCTGTGATCTTCAGCTCTGGATGGGGTCATTAAATAAGATGACTAAATAAGAGTGTGTAAGGGAAATATCAAATACAATCACTAGAAGTTAACCCTTCTCAAGAGGCAGCCTGGAAAAGAGAATATGTCGCCTCCAGAATGAAAAAAGAGGACGAGGAAGAGTTGCTTTCTTTTCTCCTTATCAGTACCAAGTGTCTTAACAGATGATGCTTAACTGATAAATTTGAACGAGAGATTGGGAAAATTATTCTTTTTAAAATTCTGAATATAATCTCCTTGTCTGAGTTTACAAAGAAAATGGATAAAGAGAAAAGAGGAGAAACAACATCCCAGTTCATGTCAGTTCTGTGTATTCTGTATTAATTCTGTAAAATACGTTTCCATAAATGAGAATGTATTGTTACGTCTTTCTCTGGGAAGTCATACAAACCACACTATGCCGAGTTTTTATGCTGGGTCTAAAGTTGCAGTTAGCCTTTTCTGTAATGCTGTAGACTAAAACCTGAGTCCCCAACTTGACCAGAATCCTAGCTCCCCAAGTTTCATTGCTTAAATAATATATCTTGTTTCAGTATTATTTTATATCTCTTAATATCCTGCTTTCTATTGGATAATTGGTGGGCATAAGTGAGTAGTAGTTAATCACTTTAGTAATAGTACTGGTAAATTAAAAAAGCAATATGAAATGTTTTTGTTTCAGTATGAGATCCTATCATTGTGAAGGAAGTTAATAGAAGATGCATACAGTATATTAGCTAAATTTGTAAGTATATTTTCTGGAAAGGTGTATGTGTAAGTCTTCCAGTAGAAAGTACTGTTAATAAAACAGCCACTAAGTACATTCAAACCTTACAAGTATCTCAGCGCTCTAAATGCATTGGGCTGCCCATGTTGTTTTCAGATTGTTCTGTTCAGCATGCAGGCTTAGCACCATGTATGTAACAGCTGCTGACTTTAGTGGGGCCTTTAATCCTACACATGAGTATATCTCTTTCTGCTTTACAATTCAAAAATCTATTTAATTAGATCAGAGACATGTGCATCACTGGACATGAATGGAATAATTATAGAGAAGGGACAGGAAAAGTACATGGAACATTTGTATTTTTAGCAAAACAATACTTGTAGATATACTTTAGTACTTATATTTTCTTGTCTTACTAGGGTGTATAGGAAGGCAACAACAGAGTGTAACCTGTTCTGTATAAGTATTCTTTAGTTCTGTCATATATGAATATTTATTTAAGAATGAGGAATGGAGATTCAGCAGCCACTGCACGTGTTGTGGCATTGCCTCCCCAGCCACCATGCATGGTTGGAGCTGTGGGTTGATGCTGTGGCATGGGAGAATGGGTTGGCTGGGTTGGCAGCTGTATTAAGCTCTATGCTTCCCATCCCCTTTCCAGACAATGCCTTTTTTGTACCACTATGCTATGTCTTTCAGTATTTTGGGTACAGAAAAAGGGAGAGTCCTGTGAAGCCTCAGAATGTGGTGCAGGGAGAAGTGTACGAAGGTACAGACAGGAGGTTTAAGATGGAACAAGACCTGAGAAGGAGGGTAAAAAGTGAAGGCATTGAGGAAGAGAAGACAAAGCCTTTAGACCTGGTAATAAAAAGAATAACTTCTTTTGTAGTAAAAAGTGATAACCAGGCAGGAGGCCATGGATAACCTAATTTATCTTTCGCCATAGCAAATTTATGTGATCTGAGATTCCAGATAGTTTGCTTTGACACACAAACCATCTGTTAATTACTATTCTACAGCTTGATCTTGACCCACTTGAGTCAGCAAGCACTTTTGCTCAATTTTGTTCTATTTATCCAAAACATAAACCAGTATTTCTGTTAAACAGCTAATCCCATAAATTAAAAACCCAAAACCAATAGTGACATTTGACTTAAAGTCATATGCAATCCTTGCCAAAGAGGAATCAATGTGACCCAGGGGTAATTGCATCAAGTTTGGTTCCATTCCTGACTCTGGTGGACTCTCTCACACCTTGCAGGACAAGCTTGTTCTAATTACACAGCATTCAATGCCTTCATTTCCTCATCTGTAGGGCTTGTATAATAACTTTCATCTTGTTTGAAAATATATGAGAACAGTTTAAAGAAGTAGATATTATTTTTAGTTGAATCAATTATGCCTGAATCTCAAAATATTTACTGAGCTGAAGCAACACCTTTCACTAGATGAATGAGGTCACCAGGGTAGACGGAACACATAAGTCCACATGAAGGGAACAATTAATTTGATCTACTTATTTTTATCTGTTTTCTTCCTTCTTCTATATCATTATACCTGCTACTGTTGTGCTGAAGAAATCTAGGCTTGGCCATTTAAAGTAACTATATTGAACATCATTGTTTGTAAATAACATACAAATATCTTTGCAGAATCCAAGACAAGAAACATGCAACTCCCCTTACTCTGTTCTAGTCAGTTCCTTACCTCAGTGCGTTCTTGAGGCATGTGTAAGTCATCAGCCTGGTATACGAGAGTATGTTCTCTGATTTTGTTGGTGAAAACAGTTTTAATAGCATTCCTTTCTGAAAATAACTGAAACTCTGACATCTCCATTAGATTCATGTGCATTTTACTGAACTGATGTTCTTCCAACAGCCTGTTATGTTTTCCTTGCTTTTGTTCATGTATTGCTAATAAAGCAGCCCCAAGAGTCACTCTAGCTGTGTCCCATATTATCTTTAGTTGCATCTACAGTATTATTTAGATTGGAATAATACTTAATTACTTGTGCAATTTTTTTGTATCAACATCTAAGTGATTCTTTAAAAGGCAGTTGTTATATCTTCAAAACTTTCCATCTGTGTTTCTGTTTGTGGTTTTTGAGATACAACTGCCTGATACTCAGTATACCTGGCTGTAGGATGCAGCAGTTATTCTCACTATTGAGTAAATGATTTCTCAGAAAAGAATTGCAAGGTGCATACATCACTTTTTTCCAATAGCCGGGGTTGCTCGTAGCAGTATCAGGGAAAAAGTACCATCTGCTGTCTTTGAAAATTGCTTATCCATTACAGGTTTAATTGCAACAATCTTGTACTGAAACCTCTTACAGCTAACCTAATCTAAATTCAGGTAGGCTAGCATAAACTGCTCAGACCAATGTGTAGTTGATATTAAAAAGCACAGATTAATAGGCAGGAAAGGAGCTACCCTCAGTTTTCCTTTAAACAATTATACTTACCCTTCACTGTTTAATAGCTATTGTTTTCATAAGTCTTATTTGCAGCTTAGAATTTCTTCTGTCCTCAGTTTACATTTTTCTAAAACTCTCAAAAAGAAAAATAGAAAAGACATTCCCACCTCCATACTGCTAAAAAAACATCTACTACTTCCCATTTCCCAGTATGATCAACACTAGCAAACGGGAGATGGTTTATAAAGCCCATGCTTTTAGCCTGTATTAGGCTTATCAGCAAATTTTCATCAGCATCCACCCATTGTGAAATGCACCATTATCCCAGTTTATCAGTGAAGAACTGAAGTCGAAGAAAACAATTTACTCTATCTCATACCAAAGGGTTATGATAGAACTAGGACAGAACCTGAATTCTCTCACTTTGATAGAAGGCTTTAACAACATATCAAACAAAATTGCTAACTGAAAAGATATAAATTGGCAATTGAATTAATAATGCCTCCATCATTATATGAGGAGGAAACGAACAATTTCTCTTTAATATTACACTTCTTCTTTTCCATGTCTTTAAAAGTATCTCAAATTTAATACGATTTGGGGTGTCTGTGTTGGGGTTGATCTTTTGGGGGAAAGGCAATTTCTGGAATACTTAGGGACTGATGGAAGAGTGATTTTCAATGCAATTGCTTTAAGAGTGGCAGGTGCCAGTGTGTCTCTGCTTTACATAGCATGTTTGCAACTCTCACTAAGGATCTGTAGATCTATTGGAAGGATGGAGCTGGAGAAGTAGTGTTTGATGGCAGTGACACAACTTGTGTTGGATTATTTGTTGATAAAAACTTGGCTAGTCCTGTTAGTACCCTTCCTTGGATTCTGTAGATTGTGACTAATTAAAACAAAAAACAGTGGTTATTTTTTAGAACAAATGATGTCTGTAAATGTAACCTGACTGTAAAGACATTATTTTGGGGAATTACTGTGTTGCCCTGCTCATTTCAGCATACAATAATATCTACATGTCTGTAAATTTCTGTTATTAGTGCATTGGCAGAGTTGTCCTCCCACGCAAACTTTAAGACTTCGTTAAGTGCCATGGTTTTGTCCTAAATATTCAAATTATAACCCAGGTTTTATTTTTGACTATTCAACTGCTGGTGCATTGCCTATGGTAAATATAAACAAACTTAATGGAAAATATACACCAGTTCATATTTGGGATATCACTATTATTATCTTAGTGGAGGGCAGAACACTTAAGTCAGTATTTTTTCAAGACTTTTAGGCTGAATTACTGTGTCACTATTAGCAGGTAGGTGAGCACTGTAACACACCTATGATGAGAACCAACCTATCATCTTTCAGTGGTGTAGATTTTGTGCTGTGTAATTTTTCTGTCATAGAAAATGTTCTGATTATTAGGCAGGGTTAATTGGAGTAGAGCTTTGCTCTCACTGAAAGCACTTTTGGTGCCTGGGTTTAGCTCTTCTGTGTTTTTCTGACTGTTCTTATTGTTCTTATTTTCTGACTATTTCTGAAGGTAGTTGAGAAAAGCTACTGACAACAGCAGATTCTTTCATCGTGTTGGTCTTTTTATCCTCTGACAAGGTTGACTGTTAGCAACTGAACATGCAGTGGCTATAAATGTTGTGGAATGATTAGCTATCATAATCTATATACTCCTAAAGATTGAGAAGTGTTCCTACCTAGCTGGGGTGCCTTACAGATTTAGTTTAAGTTACTCTTTGAGTTAGCCTAACTGAAATAGAACAGCCACTTTGCAAATGAACAAACAAACAAACGCGTGTCATTTTTTTGTTTGTAGGCCTATACTTACAAAGCTTAACTTTGAAGATCACAAAGGATCAGAATATATAAACATCGCCTCCATAATAAATGTTAATAAAAGCATAGAAAAAAGTGAACTGCAACTCCTGAATTCCCTACTGCTTTCTGTTCAATCTAAATACACTTTTTTTCTTGTCTTTATGGAGCCAGGAGGTGATTAAAAAGCTGCAGCAAGTTTTCTTCTTTCCAATTAACATCAAGCAGTTAGCAACAGGTAACTACAGTCAAATGCCTATAGTTTTCCTTAGCATGCACTTTTCAGTTGGAAAGAAAGGCAATAAGTAACTTTAAAGCCATGTGTACTCCTGTACAGCTTTGATACTTTAACTTTTGCTTTTTCTTACAAGGTATTTAAAAGATTTTACTGGTGTTCATAGCCATGAGAGTAAGCACACTGAAAATTTCTGTGCAGAATCAACACTTAATGTTTTAGTGTAATACAGTAACAGAGTCAAGTTAACACTACTGGCGATTGCATCCACAAGCTATATCGAACAGGTGCAGAAGCAGACTCTGTTCAGAGCATATGCTCTCCCTTGCACTGGAGTAAAGCAAGCACTTCCATGAGCTATTGTGTGAGAATTCTCCAGTGTTTTCTTCATACATGTGGGGTAATTTGGGGAAAGAAAGGGAAGAAAACTGGAACTTCAGTTGAGCTAATCTGCAGCCATGCTACTGAATAGTTAGTTTACCACTGATGTGTTCACAGAAATTCTGGCAAACACCTCTCTGATGGCTATTTGGAGTGAGAAGGGCCTTTGACTGCCTTCCTCTTCATGAAATGTGTGCTAGAATCTTGTTAATGAAAATACATAAAATGGCCTTAAATTATATGATTTGAAGATCATTTTGCCCAGGGTATTTGTCACCCTCACATCAGTTTTAATCTGATGAATCCTTGGGGAAAAAAAGAGATACAAGCCCTGTGCAGTGAAAGCTCTGATAGTCCTTCAGTGCACTGCTCCATGAGGCTGTTATGACCTGAGATGAGAAGAGTCATTTAAAATCATCATGCACAGGTATGTGTCACTAGGCCAGATCCATTTCAGGAATCATTTTACTGCAGTCAGTGAACAGACAGGGATGGTTAATGTTGATAATTAGCCATAGTTTACACTGTAATGCAATTAACACTTTTTCATGTGAATGAATTAAATTTTTAATGAGGAGAGATTACTGTGTAATCCCATTTTATTTCATACTTATGGTGTATACTTTGTTCTTTGAAATACCGTTAATATTCTCTTTAACCACATTATGTAAAATAATGCATCTCCATTTTGATTTATAATATATGCTTATGAGACTGAAATCACGTTAGATTAATAGAGCTACTGTCAATTAAAACACTCCTCCAAAAATCCAGTTTGTGGGCGCATCAAAGTCTCTTGAAAAAGATCAGTCCTGGAAGGTTCTGGGGGAAGAATCTGGGGCTATTTTAGTCTGCAGGGAGCTGAACTCTGAGCTCTCACTGCTCAGCACAATTCATAGCTGCCTAAATAGCTTTATAATTCAAGAATTTCATCTCATCTGAAGTGTCAAAATAGAATACGAATATAGGAGTGACCTTTATTCAGTAACTCAAACCATAAAACTCATGTATTTGGAAACAATCTGAAGTAACTGCAAGCTTCCCTGTGAGCAATCGCGCCTCACACAAACAGGCACATCCTGTACTACATGAAGAGACATCAGATTTAGCTCAGCTTGAATGCATTCCGGGGTGAAGATGAATCTCCGAAAGAAAAATCTGTGGTTTTCTCTGCTAAATATATGCATGAAGAAAACACCCTTAGTTCCTGATATTATTTGTCCATCAAGAATAGCCAAAGTCCTAGTTTGTACGCATTTCCTGCAAAAAATATGTCTTTTCAGGCAGGTGTATTTTACCAGAAGAAATTTCCTCATGATAAAAAGCAAAAAATCATTAGACTGTTAGTTGTCTCTCTAAAATGCATTTAGCAGCAGTAGCTGTGATATGGGTTTTATTGATTTTCATTTAAATAAAAGAATTTTTAAAATAAATTTTATGAAGGAAGCAAATTCTTTTAATGAAAAGGTTAAAGAAGATCCCATTTAACTAATGCAACACAACTACTTCAGAATTATATTAATAAGAGAAAATTTTCTATTCATTTTTCAGACAGTTCTCATAAACCAGATCTACACAAAATAATCCTTTGTAGCTTTTGCTTAAAGACGCCCCTGGCTCCAAAAAATATCTGTATACTGGACCAAAGTATGCATGCAGCATCTGGCAGCTTTGTTATACTTGAAAAGAAAGAAAACTACAGAAGGATGTGCAGTGTGGTATGACTAGGAGAAAAGAGATTTTTAGATCTTCTGCATTTTCTCTGTGAGGCTGTGTTGGCAATGTTCATATTAATTTAATTTTGTGACTATGTTTCTTCAGTAAATATTCAGTCCTGCTGTAGCAGATGATTGGGGATTGCGTTGGCAGAAGAAGCTTCAGCTTTCATTTTTACATTCTGCTGTTGGTCATTTAAGGCAGCATTCAAGGAATGTGCATAGTAATAGAAAAGTCACTTTAAGCACATGGCTGCTCTTGCTTTTCTCACTACTGTATGAGGGACGCCTTCATTTACATCACTGGAATGTAGAACTAGTTTCAGAAGAGTAAGATGAGGCCCATGAGGCCTGAATCCTTGCAGGCTTACAGCCGCATCTACTTATTCATCAATGCCGACGGGTTGTGTACACACAGAGAGGCTCAGAGAGGACACACTTCCACTGTACAGACCCGGGTAAAAGACAGCTAAGCAGAAAGACTTATATTGGGACAGTAAGGGTACAATAAATAAAAGAAGCTGATCTGTAATAGGCATCTCTACTTGGACATTTTGCAGTGGATACTGTGTTCATCAAGCATCCTTTGAGTAACAGACACTTTTGTTTAAAGAAAGGAAGCCTGTATGCTGCAAGAGCAACTGCTGACGGCTGTGCTGCTACAAATCTTGTCTACTGACAGGATCAGAAATGTTTGCTGAACACAAGTGCTGTCCACAAGATCCAGAGTCACAAAACTGTACTTGAGGAAGAATACACAGAGTGAGCACAGGTTAATGTCAATGTTTGGGTGAATTTGAAGGTAGGATATTTGCCCAAGAGAAAATTCAGGCATTTCTGAATTTTTGTCTTGAACCGGAACAAGAAGGCAGCATTTCTAAATTTGCTACTGAATTCTCCCAAACCTCAGGGAGAACAGATTTTGAACAATTCAACATAAATATAGCAATACAGAAGCAATCTTTGAAAATAAAAAACTTTTATTTTTTTTTTTTTAGTATCATCAATTTGAAGTTAATTAGTGGAACTGTGAGTATACTGACATCCAGAAGGGCTGTGCAAGGTAGTTCTAAGACTAGGAAAGTAGAGATATGTCTGAGTAACACTCAAAACAAAGCCTCATTACCTACAGCTGTTCTTTTCCACTGGAAGTAGTAACAAAGTAGAACTCTTCTTTTCTTTATGACATTTCTTTTAATGTCAGTTAAGTGGAGGAGACTCCAAAGTTTCTCAGTGGAGTTTCTTCTGCCAAATTATACAGACATCATCCTCATAAAAATCAGTATTAAAAAGTGAGGAACCAATCATAAAAGACCCCTACAAAAGCCATGGATAACCATTCCTCATTTTAGCGCATGGTAAACTGCTGCTAGAGTTTCTCAGCAGGAATCATCAATATAGCCCCAAGAGACCAAATGACATCTTTGTGACTGGTTATTTATCTCTATCTCACTTATGTCAGGAAAATTTGTACTAAAAGCATAACAAATGATTCTTGAATTTGTAATACCTAATTCATGTGATATAACTTAACTGCTCAGTGATATATTAATGTCAATCTCAGTTAAACTGGTCCAATTTTGTTTCACTTGCTCCCAGAAATGAATGTCACCTTATAAACTGTATTCATTTGAAATGCATTGAGTATAACGCAGAACAATGTTACCTTCCAAAACCAATTTACGTTGGTTTTAGTATATATATGTGTTAGTATGTCAGTCTGTACCAGCCCTTTGGCTAGTAAAGAATTAAACCACTAAGATTAACAAAAGCTTTTAAAAGCTTTTCTCTTCAGCTACATCAGTGTAAGAACAGAGGATGAATCTGTGAACTCTTTTTTAAGTGGGGGCAGTTGCTAGTATAATGCAGTGAAATAGAGATGAATGCTGCAGTTTCAGAAAGAAAGGAGAGGAAAAATGATCACGGAAGGTTTCATTGAAGAAAACTAAGGAAGAAAAGGCCTGAAGCAGCCATATTCTTGCTGGCCCTTTACATTGTTCTGGTTCGTATGAGTTTACACAGTTGTGACATAAAATGAATGAAGAACACATACTTGGAAGAGAAAAGTTACTTTCTGAGGGAAGGGAGAAAGAAGTATATCCTTTGCAGGGGGTGGAGGAGAAACGTATGTAGACAAAGAGTGAGAAACACCTGTGCGAAAGAAAGTGGGAGCCATGTAGAACTTAAAGGATTAAAAAGAGACTGTAAGACAAGTAGCATGAAAGAGGAGAAAAAGTAATTTTAGGGATTCAGGATGTGGTTTAGAAAAAGGAGAAATGAAGCATAACCAAAGGCTGTTTTGGTCATATGAAAAAGAGAATGAAAATAGGTGGCAAATAGGTTGAATGAAATTTAAAAAAACATTAACATTCAAAGGATTCCATGGCAGCTTTTTAATCAAGATTCTCATATAGAGCATGGCTGTGACTGCAAGTGTAAACAGGGCTGTCTGCAGGATGCTGAGATGCATCTCATTGTCCTACTACACAGAGGCTGTCTTAAGCAGCCTTTGTGTGATCTGGTTTAGAATTACAGTTTTTAAATAAAAGAATTGCCCAGTCTGGAGGCTGCTAAATGACAGGTGCAAATGAAGCAAAAGGTTATCTCTTTTATGAGATTTAGAAGCTGCAGGCCGATTTGTTTAAGAGTTTGAATTTGGTCTGGCTTGCAAATAGATGGAAACTATTTAACAGCAGGGTTAATTTTGAGAAAAGGACTTAGACATTTTTAAGCTTTTAAGTAAAGTGAAACAATAATACTGAGGTATATGATTTTTTCTTGCATGTCAGGGGCAGATATTACTTCTAAGCCTTATTTAATGTTTCAAATACATACGTTTCAGAACTGACCATTTAGCTGAATGATCAAGTTAAACACATATATCCAAGACATAGTCACATAGTGACTGGTTTAGGACTCTGTAAGTCAACAATTAAGTGCTGTCAAGATTTCCTGGAGAGTACAGAGGAAAATTCAGCTCTTCTTTAACCTTAAAATCATCCCCATCCCTTCCACGAAACAAGAGAAATTTTCCAAGTAATTGTGTTACAGTTTGCTAGGTGTCATGAGGACTGCTGGTGTGTAGTAAGCTCATACGATAAAAGAAACTGGCCACCTCTGAAAAAGGTTGGTCTCTATTTCACTCTATGAAAAAAGGTAAATTGGTTGCAGATAGAACACTGAGATACAAAATCAAACTTTAGAATCTCTGTCTTAACATGAATGTGCCCAAAAGTAGCACCCAAACTATTGTCATGGTGATTTCAGGAATGATGATACTACTTTATAGCAGCTCTCTGCATTCTGCAGCTTTGGTTTCCCTGCAGTTACCATCTCTACTGTCTTGTGAAACAGTCTCCAGGTCTTTTTTGCATATCTCATTTGCGTGGTTGCTGGTCCAGTATGTTTCCTGCTGCCTGTGTACATTTCCTCAGTGTCTTAGTTTGTGAATGATTACTTGCTGAACAGGGCTTCACATGTTGTTGATCACAGTGTGTAAATGGTTACAGTCAGTGAGAGCATGCAAATGTATGGAATTGCAACAATTTATTATGCAAAATTTAAGTGACTTTTAGAATCAGATCAAGCACATTTTCCTCTATGAATATGATACAGCCATAAGTATCTCCCCTGCCTCACTAACTGCAGAGAAGCTAATTTTGTTTTCCATTTTATATTACATTTCAAGGAGCATGTTGTGACTAAATGTCTTTCACAGTTTGTGCTATATGCTTATCCCATGAAGGTTTATAGAGTAAAGCAGTTCTATGGCTGCTCAGCAAAAGTGCCAGGATAAGCAAAGGAAACCTTCACTGTCCCCCCGTCAAATTCACATTTTTGCAGACATGTCCCCTCAGATCATAGGGTTGACACTAAACTTTGCACATTATGTTGCCTTCCTCAGTTCATATTCATACAGCAGAATTATTTAGACAAGCTCAGATTTCCATGATTTGGAATGGGAGGGAAAAGTGTATGGCGCTGCCAGGCAGAAGATTATATCTTCGTTTTGGTGGAGGTTTCATGCTCTTTAGAGAGGCTGTGGTTGTGGCTGTCACTCGCTGCCACACTCAGAGGCTTTTTTTATTGTCCCTGTCAGTTAGCAGCCCAAGGTTACTGCCAGCTCTCTGTCAGCGCTTTGATTTTTGTCAGCTATGGCCAGGTCCTTTTAGTTATCTGCTATCTTTTCAGCTTTGTTCAGCCTGAGCTCTACTTGTCTACTAATTAGCTCTTTGGAGATTTCCCTTTTAAAACTCACTATCACAGAGGACAGGAACCGTTCAAAAGTTTTGTGCTTCACAGAAATTCTGTATTCATCCACATTCCATACAGCCATCTTTTTAAAATCAAAAGTGGCAGGTCAGGCCAATTTAAGGTATATAAGCAGCACAGACTGTACAAAGATACCTTTAGGTTCTTGATCAGGTATGTAGATGAATGACAGAAAAAGAAAAAAGGTTTCCACTGAAAGGACCAGCATGTACAAATAAAAAAGAAACTATCATTCTGTGTAACGTATTCTCGTTTTCTTTATCTTCTGGTGTGCAAATATTGTGCTAGCTGAATATAAAAGTAGCACAACTTTAGGGTACAAAAAAAAACCCACACTGTAACAACATCAAGAGTGGTCTTACATCAAGGAGGGCCCTGAGGATGTCTTTGTTGTCAACTTCAGAAGAAAAGAGAGGAACAGAAGAGGAAACTGGCAGAAGGAATAGATGCCAAAGAGAACTCAAAGGATTAGGTCCGGGTGAGGTGATCGGTATTCGAAAACAGTCTGCCTTCTGGCTCTGATCTAAGGGAATAGGCTGGCAGCAAAGCCAGAGGGCATAACAGCACAAACACACCTTCAGCACACTGCTGGAGGCTTGCCTCAGTGCCTTAAAAATTGTGGTAGCAATTAGAAATAAACGTATATAGGAGCAATAGGCAAAAGTGTTCTATTTACGAAAAAAAAAGGGTCCTCTTTTTACATAATACTCAGTCTACTTGCATCTTTTTCTCCTTCTTTTTTGCCACTTACTACATTTTTCTTGTGGTACCTCATCGATGCTGTAAGTTGCGCCTACATTGCACTTACATATTGTTAATGCCTGGAAGATGAAAGTAAAAACCTTTGAATATATTAATGCTATAACACAGATGTCTTACTTTTTATACTCCTTTTTTAGAAATATGGTGTGGTTAATAATGATGCAGATTGTGCTGGATGGATGAGCAGATGAAACAGGGGAATACAGATTAAATAAAAATTTCTTCAAAGCTTACGTTTGCTTCATAATTTAACTTCTGTACTTGTCATGATAGTAGTAGGTAGGTGCAACCATGCATAATCACATTGTTCTAAAATATCCTGGTGAAACAGAACAAACCTAATCTAAACAGCACTGCCACACTTGTTCAGGTCACTGGGAAAAAATGTAATTAGGAAATGTCAGCTTGGCTCCATGGTTGAAGGTAATTAGAAATCTATAGTTACAATAAAAAGTATACAAACAATTTTACAGTTGAATAACAAACATTTATTACTGAAGGCAAGACTGCAAAGAGATCATGAAATAGTCTGTCCAGATCTCCTTTTCTGACATACAATCTCATACAATTTGTACCTAGTTTCTTATTTTTCTGCCTTCATATATGTCTTATGCATTGGACACCAGAAAGAAATATGGATTTGGCAACTTTTGCTTTGCTAATGGGAAAGTTCCCTTCTTAGGTCACTGCTAACCTGGGTGGTGTCCGGCCAGCTTGTGGTAACTGCCTCCTTAGAACACTTACACTTCTATCTGAAATCTGCTTTCATTCTTTAGAGCTCAGGTTTTCAGTGACCCAAGTATCAGAAGGAGTTAATGGTATAGAGGATCTTATTCTTTAAACTTGCCATGTACACGGGGTCCTTTGCTCCTGATGTCTGGCCAGACCGACAGAACAACAAACATATAGTTGTTTCTTGTTCTTTACATTGGGTGTTTTCAGCCTCTCTTAAAAGTGCCTCATAACTAGTCTGGTTGATAGATTTAGAGGCTTTACACTTTTTTCTCTTGCAGTTCAAAAATTTCGAACATACTCTATTGCAATTTTATAATTCTGCCGTTCTCAAGATTGTATATATACCATACTATTTTCCTTGTTGGATTAATCTAAATTAAGGCATATTAGTGGTATAAAAGGAACACCAGTACTTTAGCTGCATGCACTGAAAGTGTTTGGAAGCCACTCCTACTGTTTCTGAGAAAAAATCTGGTTAGTCATGCTCATTTTCAAATTGATTCACAATCTTCAAATTGCAAAATTGAACTGGCCAAATTTTGCGTTTGAAAAGCCAATTCATGACTTTCATAATTTGAATTCCATTGATAACAGTGGGTTTGATATGGAAGCTACCTGGTGTCCTTTATGGAGAAGAAGTGCCCCAGACACATTCTCTCTGGCATCCCATTATTTGTTTGTGAATCTAGCATTTGTACAATAAACAGATGGTCACTTACTTCCAGAGTTACACACTGGATGCACCAAATGGAAACAGTTATGTCTGCATTGCATCTTTGTTCAAGTGACACCTTAAATGCTTGGAACCAGTATAGTCCAGAAAACTTACAGATATTAATAGTCTCTTAGTCTCTCCCTTACTAGGAAGATGATATACTTCAGGCACAGTCAGCTGTCACATTGCTTTAGCCTTCCCAGGATCAAGTTATACTCATAACAGACAGCAAGTGACCTCTGTATAACACTTGTCAGTCATTGCTTCTCTGTTTTTTCCCTTATTTTAGTCACGCTGCCCTAGCTTGCTCTGAGAAGCAAAAGGATGTTGCAGACATGATCTACCTTAGTTTCTGCTAACTTCAAATTACTATACCTGAGCATACTGATTCACCCAGATATATATCCAAATGGTCCTCTTAGCATATTTGGCTGGCAGCATTAATATTCTTTTACAGCAAACTTAATCGATATTGTCTGTCTCTGCCATGCATTTCTACTCTGTACTGTGGAGATTAGGGTAATTGCTTGCTTAATACAAAAATACCTGCTTGCAAGACAGCCTGTGCATTTGCCAGCCAACTCAGATGTTACTTCCTCAATTGTAGGCATCTGTTATTAAGCTCATCTCTGTACTACCTTGTTTAAATGAATTGCTCTATGTAAATGTATTTTGTCATTTTTTTTACCAGCTGTCATGCTCCTTACCTGACTCAAGGGCTGTGTCTCTTCACTGAATTTTTCTACTTGCTTATACTGAAAGCATTTAATGTATCAGTTTAATCATTTCTTCTAGTTCTCATACTACATATCTGACAGACATTACAGTCCTTGAAGTACCTCTCAGGAATCTTTTAGTAGCTTTGTTCCAAGGTGCATATTTTGCTTTGACTGATTTTATTTCTTTGGTGTTTATTTTATGGCTTGTTTGTCCTATTATAATAACTGAGGCAATGCATGCCCTGCAGTAATCCAGCTGGTCAAAACCAGGGTGAGGATTCATACAGTATTGTGGTTACCAATGCATCTGCAACATGGTTGGGATTTGCCTGAGAAATGCCTCATTGGCTAGGTACTGGCGGATTGGCCCTACTGGACAGTAACAGAAAGAAGAGAGGGTCCCAAGAAAAATAGTCACTAGGAGCACATTACTTCACCATCAAAACAATCACTTCATGTTGAAACCCTCTCCTAGGAAGGAGAATGCTAACAGTGGGGGAGTTCAGGGGGAACTTTATATCTCTGGCCTTAATGATTTATAAAGGAACCCACTCTCCTCCAAAACATAAAAGTCTCTTACCACTGTCTGAATATCAAGACATGTAAAAGAAAGAATACAGTGGAGTTGACTGAAACCAGTGTCAGAAATTAGGTCTAACTAGTGGACAAAACAACGATGGGTGCACTGTGCTGCTCCTTTCCCATATCCATCCTACCCTCCCTGAGCAGGGGTATATTGCTCCACAGAGAACAGCAGCTCCTGAGGATACACCATGCATTGTTGTTATAGGAAGAACTACAGTTCTGTATGTCCCAGTCAAGGCTCGTGAATTCTGTGAGTTCAGCAGAATTATACCTTTTGTTGAAATAAAATGCTTCTATTAAGCTATTTAAGCTAGGGACCAGGTTAGGAAAGCTAAGGCCCAGTTAGAATGAAACTTGTCTGGGGATGTGAAAGATAACACGAAGGGATTCTGTAGGTACATTATGAATAAAAGCAGACTAGGCACAACATGGGTCCTCTTTGGAAGCTATCAGGAGAACTGGCTACCCTGGATTTGAAGGAGGCTGAGGTTCTAATGACTTCTTTGCCTCCGTCTTCACTGGCAAATGCTCTAACCATATCACCCAAGTCTTGGAAGGCAGACACAGGGACTGTGAGAATGAAGACCTTAGGCCCACTGTAGGAGAGGATCTGACTTGAGACCATCTTAAGAACTTGAAGGTGCACAAGTCCATGGGACCTGATGAAATCCATCCACAGGTCCTGAAGGAGCTGGTGAATGAAGTTGCTAAGCCACTGTCCATTATATTCGAAAAATCGTGGCAGTCAGGTGAAGTTCCCAATGACTGGAAAAAGGGAAATATAGCCCCCTGTTGTGGTTTAAGCTTAGTTGTAAATTAGACAAAGCATGTAGCCTGCTTGTTTTCCCCCCACAACCTGTCCTTCC
>WYDI02010395.1:0-70530 GCA_009867235.2 Psittacus erithacus | reverse complement strand
ATCACACTTAGCATTACTTAAAACTGATTCTAAAGGTTTATATTTCATTTAGCAATTTTGTGCCCACCTTTGTTTCAACCCCCAGCTACCAAACTCTTGCCACACAAACCCAATACAAGGCCAAACAGCACCTCTCAGTAGATAAAAAGTGGGGACCCTCCTTTCAAGACCAGGGAACAGTCCAGAGACAGACCAAAACCACATTCCGCAATCTGCTACTAAGGAGCAGCTGCAGTGAGAGTCATTCTTGTCTCTGTGTTCCCAACACAGACCTACCTGGACAGAAAGAGGTTTTCACAACAAACAATGAAACCATCACTTCTTCGTTCTTGCTAAGTCTGGAATGCAGAAAAGTGCTTTCATTTCTGCACTTGCTCAAAATGCTTCCTGTCAAAGTAATTTCTGAGAAACTGAGACCCATAGTTGGGAAGTGGCTGGAGCAGTGCAGAGCAATGGAGGGGCTGCTCTGCTCTACATCCTACTGCTCTTGGCATGGCCGGGAGAGACAGCATAACCCCCTCCTTGCCCCTCCAAAATGGGGCTAACAGCTCTCCTCTGCTCAATCCATGGTCAGAACACATCTATGCAGGGAAGGCACTAGAATTTACCACAGGCAGGATTACATGAGGTATGGCTAGAGCTCTCTTAAGACCTCTGGCAGCAGATGTTTCTTAACACTTACTGGCTGCTGGGTTGAGTTGCTCAGCTCACCTCCAGCTGACCCGTCACACATTGCAGCTGCCATCTGAAACGACCCTGAATTCCTCCTGGAAAAACTAAATTGCCATTATAGAGAAAAGACTGGTTTGACAGGGCAGTCTTCAAGTCAATAAGGGAACTAAAAGAAGCCCTGTACGTGATGCTTTCCCTGAGCGCATGACACCAGCTGTACATTAACACACAGATAAGGAACAAAACACTTCTCTGACTCAACAACTTTACCTGGGGTGGGGAGACCTACCTACACAGTGACCTGTACTTGAGCTGCTGCTGTTGCCATACACAGCCTCAGCCCCACGTATCACAGAACACAGCAACACCATTAGGAAGCACGGACTTTTTGCCCAGCCCCTGAATCCACACCTACCCTCTTTCTCTGGTATATCAACCTGACGACCCTGTCTGAAGGTTGCCAGTGGTCTCAACAGACAGAAACGAGGGAAAAAGAAGTGCAGTTGCAGCTCCCTCCTCCTGAGCTAAATCCCCCTTACGTTTCCGGACTGAGTCCACAGCCATGTGCACTGTCACATTCTGCTGCCGTCTCAGACAGGACCCTATGGAAACCAGTGCTGTGTGAAGAGCACTTTGGAGCTTTCTCAATCCTTTGGCTGCTCTGTGCAACAGCAGTCCCTCAGCATTCCTCAGCTGTGAGGCCCTCAGAAGAAACCTTTGCACTTACTCATGAAGAATCAAATTCTTTTTTTCCCTTAGGGAAACAGTAATAGCTGTTTCCAAAGTCCATCTCTTTACCAAATGAGCCACTGACAAAAACACTGGCCGGCACTGTTTCAACATCTTTTAGTGTGTGACACAAACAGCGCTAGGGAACAAGTTGTAGTTAGGGAACATCACAGCAAAGGTGCACACTGAGGTTTTTTGGACCTCTGGAGGATTAAATGGTTTGAGGAACTGCTAACAGGCCCAAACCCTTCACTCAAATCCACCAGTCTGAACAGCAGCTGTGATCTAGAGCAAGCTGTCAATATTGTGAGAATCAGACTCAGACTCCTGATTTTTCCCTCCAAGTACAAAGTTTAGCAACACCCACCCACACAAGAGGTGCTTCAGAGAAGCCTCTTCCTAAAGGCCACAGTATTGAGTTCCTCAGACCCTGTTTTCATGTGGTCTTTCATAATCAGTGTTCCCCATTAGTGACACCCAATTCCTTAGATACCTGCTTTCTACAAGCATGGAACATAAATCTGGGGGAAACATGCTGCCTAACCTAAAATTTCCAGGAACAGGCAAAGAGCTTCACTTTCCAAGATCTGTTTCGAGAAGCTTATTTTCGTTTATACAGATAAAGCTTGCACTGCCTCAGGACGCTAGGAATGGTAAAGCCCAGGGATCTATCCCAAGTCTTAGCATTAGCAGTCATTTTCCCATTACATCATTGGTCTCAGTATGTTTTGCCCTTGGCTTTAGTTTCCAAAACATTTGCCTGCAAAACCTCGATTATCATGTTTGTGAGGGACATCCCTGCTAGTCGGGTACATCAAGAATCATTAGACATAAAAATTAACTAGGTTGGAAAAGACCCTGAAGATCATCAAGTCCAACCATCAAAGAAATGTCCTGGCTTCAGCTGTAGCAGCCAATATTCTCCTTAGTGGCTGGTGCAGTGCTGTGTTTTAGACTTTACCCTGAGAACAGCACTGATAACACCAATGTTTTTAGTTGTGGCCAATGTTTACTCTGACCAATGACTTTCTCAGCCTCATGCTCTGCCAGCAAGGAGGGGAAACTGGGAGGAAGCAAAGCCAGGACCCCTGACCCAAACTAGCCAAAGGGGTATTCCATACCACAGCATGTCATGCCCAGTATAGAAACTGGAGGGAGTTACCCGGAAGGGTGAGATCACTGCTCAGGTTGGGCTGGGTATCAGTCTGCAGGTGGCAACCAATTGTACTCTTTCCCCTTGTTATTTCCCTTATCACTATTGTTACTGGAGGCAGTGGCAGTGGTTTGTGTTACACCTTAGTTACTGGACTGTTCCTATCTCAACCCATGGGGTTTGCATTCTTTCCATTCTCTTCCCCATCCCTCCTGGAGCAGGGGGATGAAGAAAGGGGGAGTCAGTGAGCAGCTGTGTGGTTCTGAGTTACCGGCTGGGCTTAAAACACAACAAGAAATTAAGCAAATAGCACTCAAAAGAATTCATGGCTCAAAGAGTAAAGTGAGACCCATGACTGTTTATGACAGTCAAAATAGTGTCATGAAGTGAGAAATGAAAGATCAGAAAACACAAGTGATGCACAATGCAATTGCTCACAACCTGCTGACAGATACCCAGCCCAACCTGAGCAGCGATCTGGGCCTTTCGGGTAACTCCCCCCAGTTTCTATACTGGGTATGACGTGCTGTGGCATGGAATACCCCTTTGGCTAGTTTGGGTCAGGGGTCCTGGCTCTGCTTCCTCCCGGCTTCCCGTGCCCCTCCTCACCGGCAGAGCAGAGACTGAAAAGTCCTTGATCAGGGTAAGCGTTACTGAGCAACAACTGAAAACATCGGTGTCATCAGCGCTGTGCTCAGGCTAAAGCCAAAACACAGCACTGTGGGCTGCTAGGAAGAAAAAGACCTCTATTCCAGCTGAAACAAGGGCAGTATCTGTTCCTTATTCTATACCATTTACATCATGCTCAGGTCCCACACTTTCCAACATACCATCACCTTTTTGGTCTCTCTCTATAGATACACACACACAGAGATACTACTCTAACATCCCTGCGTTCGGCGAGCCTCACACATAACCAGGAAAGCGCCCAGGTCCACCAGTGTGTGCACAAAAGAGGAAGCTTAACATCTACAGTCACATTTTACTTCCTAGCTTATCCTTAATGACTTCAGGCATTTAGCAAACAAGCAAAAGTTAGTGCATACATAACATACATAAAGGTGACTCCCATGTAAACAGTGATAGGACATGAGGTAATGGCCTCAAGCTGCATCAGGGAGGTTTAGATTTGATATTAGGAGCAATTTCTTCCCTGAGAGGGTGCTCAGGCATTTGGACAGGCTCCCCAGGGCAGTGGTGGAGTCATCATCCCTGGAAGTGTTCACAGTGCAGACGAGGCCCTTAGTGATGTGGTTTAGTGGTGGCATTGGCAGCGCTGGGGTAAAGGTTGGACTGGATGATCATAAAGGTCTTTTCCAACCTAAATGATTCTATGTTTCTGTGATTTGCTCCAAAGCCAGCAAGTCTGCCAGGATTTATGCACCAGCATTCAAAGAAGCCAGCTTGTTTCTTTGCAGTGCATTCAGACGGACTTGCAGATAAGAGTTCCAGCCTGACTGACCCAGCCAGTGTCACACACACACACACTGCCAGTACCTTGCCCTGAAGGTAGAAAGTGCAAATCAGTCCAAGGCCAGAGATGGAACCAACAACATGTCTTTCTTGCAGCCACGCTGGCAGGCGGGATCACAGTGGACTTTAGGTAACAGAGAACCATGAGCCACAGCAGAGACACAGCTCAACCAATGGCAGCTCCAATTCACTTGGACAAGGAGCACATCAATAAGAAGAAAACTGAGTCTCCCCTTCCTTTCCCTGGACATTTTTCTTTTCAACACTTTGCAATATGGGCTTATGCTCAGCTTTACTTCCAAGGCTGCAGTGGTTTACAACTTGGGTTGTTGCTACAGCATGGGTGCAGGGAGGGAAGCTCTGTCTGCCTGCACCCAGGACCACCATCAGGTGTTGCTGCAGAAGCTGAGAGCATCTCAGCCATCCAGACTCACTCCCTGGTGAGATTGCAGGCTGCATCAATGCCCAGTCCATTCCAGGAGGTTATTTCCACACCCAGCCTTGCTCCTGCTCAGGATGGCATGACTTCCATGAGCCCATTCACCTCATCCACTTCACCTGCTAAGAGGAAAATTTAACCTCTCTGCTTTTGCTTGTAATCTATGACAGCTCAACAGCCTTATTCGAGCACTTCTTGGAAAAGTCTCTACTGAAGAATATTTGCAGCCAGCACCATCCTTGTCCATCTATTTAATATATTCTGAATGGTACAGACAAGGTTTAATTAAATGCAGGTGTTGTTCTCTTTGCTTTACTACTGCCCCACAATTGGATGTGATACATGCAGCTAATCCACCTACCATACACAAGGAGGGATCTAAACACAAGCGTACTGCTGCCATGAGCTACACTAGCTCATAAGAACTGCTGACATGGTTATGGCATACAAGAACAACGGAGAGATCATTTTCCATTCTCTAGGAAAGCTGAACTCACACATTTTGGACCTAAACTGAAAGCACTTCTAACACGAGTCATGAGCAGTCTGTGAGAGAAGGGGACTTGCATTAAACAATGAGCAAGTGATTTTGGTTTTCCAAAATAAAGGTTTATACAGCATGAAACAGGATGGGAACACAGACGGCAGCTCTTAATGACTGATAATGTCAACTCGCAATTTGGTGCAATCCCTTCAACCCCAAAGCAATAGGATTCATTTCCATTTTGCCAGCAAAAATCACTACTTGTCTCACATCAGCCTGCCCTGCCAAAGGCCCAGCAAACACAAAGAGCATGTCTGGGAGGATGAACTGCAGCAACAGCTTTGCTGCACCCCAGACTTGGCAACACCAGCCTTGGCCACAGGTCTTGGTTTTGTTTTCTTCAGCCTGAACAAAGGGTGGGAATAACCAGCTATACATTCCTCTGAGAACACTTATCAGACGGTGTGGCAGGTGGCCTGGAAAATGCGTCGGCTCAAAACATGAACATATTTCCATAAGCAAATATACACTGTATGACATAAAAAGCCAAGACCAGGAAATAGCACATCCCACCTCCTTGATGGCCACACAATGTGATCTGGAGCAACTCACCCTTCCTGTACTCTGGTTTAACCTCTGTAAAAGAAGAAAAACCTCCAGGCTTCAGACTGGAGCTTGAGAAATATGCCCCCAAGATAGTTACTGAATGTCACAACTTGCTTCTAGATCTGTGTGTCTGACAAGTACTCCATAGCCTACTTAGTCACCTTGTTCCTAGAAGCCAAACAACTTGTTTGCATTTGCGTCTCCATCTATAGAACACAGATTCCAGGCTTTGGACATTTCTGTCTCAAAACTAAAATGATGGCATTGCAAAGCAAGCCTGCTTACACAAACACTTGTGTTACTGCTCTAAAGCAAAGGGCACAACTGAATATTTACAAGGCAGTGGCCTAGCTGATACATTCCTTGGCATCTCAGAGAAGCTCCTATGCCCTCTGAGGAGTTTAAATCTAGATATTGACCAAAGAATAACAAAATCCAAATGGTGACAAACACTGCAGGCAAAATCTTTCCCAGATACATCTGATACTTACTCACACTGGGGACTAAATTGCTCCTTATAAGGGTAGGGAGCACTCCCCAAACAGCAAAGCCAGAGAAACCATCCCAAGATCACATGCAATGTTCTATGTCCCTGTGTTTCAGTCCTAGTCCAGGCCATCTTAGGCAACAACTTGCAAGTCAAAGGAACTCAGTAGGAAAGTAAGAAGTTAAATGACAACACAATTCAACACAGGAACTGAGAGTTTTCTGTCACATCCTTCCTTGTAGGTGTACTACTGTGCAGGAGCAAAAAGCCAAGCATTTTGTTCAGCAGCACCAACCAAACCTGACAGTGGGAATTAGTGCCTTCAAAATTAAGCAGGGGCAATAGAAAGCAATCACTGGATGACAGACAGCAAAGGAAAAGTCTCACAAGGTTGGAGCAGACTGCTTGCATGCTATCATCTACACTCCTAGACAAAACCAGAGGAGAGCACACGCAGGTCAGTCAGTATAGGGGAAAATGAAATTAAACTAGTCACAGTGAAAAGCACATAGCAAAACACTTTGCTATGGCTAAGATGAAAAACCTTCCCATGAACAAGCCATACCTTCCAGATCCACTGGCTCTGACCAGGGATTAACATTTGCCCATTGAAGTACAGCCATTTGGGGGGGCAGGGGAGGAAATGCGGGTTGGGGGGGGGCTCTCATCTCCTGATGTCTTGTTCTGCCCTGAGATATTTCTGCAGAGACCCCTGGACAGAACACTGCTTCCTCAGTGGCTGCCAGAAAACATAAACTGGGGACAGTCTACGTCCTCTTGAACTTTTCCCTGTGTGACTCATGCTTCACATCTGACACTACTGCTCTCAGTCTGGCCATTTATAAGAACTGGGTTTAATTGGGATGTGGACTTCACTCTCAGGAGGAATTACTTCAGCTTTGGCACTAAAGACCGGGGATGTTGCGCTACTTTCTTGATTTTCCAACTCACCCTCGAGTCCAATGATCCAAGGAACTCTCACGCTTCCCTGAGATGTATCACTGCTTCCAGCAAGTGAAGAACCACTTAAGATTTCCCTTTTCATTTCTATGTTCCAGAGGATAAATATACATAGAGTTTAACAATATAGGCATATAGGTGATCTTTTGACACCACTGGGCCTGTTTTCTGCTCCCCTGCTATACAGATTGCATTGGTACCAGGAATCTGGAAGTTTTAAACCCTTTTTTCTTCTCTTTAAAAGGGATGCTTCATCACAGACCTGTCACTTTATTATTACTGAGGAGATAACTGCACACTGACAGACAGAAGCTGCCAATCCCACTGCCAGCCATGCCCCTTGATGGATGTTGCAGATGGGGAATCAGGTGGGGAACATCCCTGATACTGCCAGTGACTTGCACATTCTCTTCAATACAGTCCTCCACAGACACTGTCTGCATCAAAGCTTGTGGGTCCACTACTTCAGACAGAAAGACTAAGAAGAGTCCCTTTGCAGCACTGCACTTCCTTCTCTGGTGCGCTCTGGCCCATGCTCACCCCCTGCTCTCCCACCTGGATCAAATAGCTATGGAGCAACTTCAGCTCACAGTGCAAAACGATCTTGCAATGGCTATGTAGATGCCACCATTGTTGCTGAAGCATCAGAACAAGTCTCACTTTCCAACAAAGACACAGGACTGTACTCACAAACACAAGGCAGTGCGTGAGGTATCTACACAGCCTCCTCTGCCTCTTGGACAGGCACAGCAGAGAACATCCAAAGTGAGGTGAGTTCCCAGTTAGCACCTGCCATGGGGTCCTGTAGGGAGTTTCCACAATGCCATCTTCCTACCAAGCGAGGCGAATGCATTGCCTATTTAATCATAAACTTGTCAGTAAAACTATTTGATACGTCATCTAAAGAGAAGTTTGTAAGGTTTCAGGATTCTGCTTATCCCATCTTGTTTCAAGACAACAGGCTGAGGAGGTCTCATATCATCAGCTTTATGTGGCATTTAGTAATATCTGTTTATGCCTCTTACAGGGAAGATCAACAATCTCACACAGGTGTCAGGAAAGATACTCTGGTTTATTTTTTTACTGCTTTTTAGCAATAAAAGCTGTCCTTCAAAGGACATGGTTTACAAGGGAGCAAGCAATGAGCGGAGCATGTTTCCTGGCCTGTAACTGCTGGCTTATACAAAATGTCAAGAGTCTTGACTCAAAGGGGCAGTAAGGACCCCTACAGAACATTTCTTTCTTGTAATATATCCTTCTGCCTTGATTAACTGGAGGCAAAGAGATCCTAAAAAAGGCATTCTGACTTTCTGGTTTCAGCCCAGGCTCCCAAGCACTGGTGTGTATGAGAGCCAGTCAATACCCATCCGCCCTAAAGGGGTGTCCAACTTTTCTATGGCAAAAGGAAGCAAACATCAGAAGAGTTTAATTTTGTATACAACATGGATAAAACCCTTCTCTCCACAATTAAAACTGAATGTAATCAATTCAGTAACATGAGATTTCATTCCCATGACTTGACTTGAGCGTATTTTGAATCTGGTTGAAGCATCACATGCAGAAAGGATGTGTTTCATTTGGGAAGATGATGCAGAATCCAGGCTGATGCTGGGCAATGGGGCTCCCAAAGGAAACCTTTGCCCTGCAGGAGCCTGCTCTGCTCAGGCAGGCACCAGCCAGAGCCCATCGGCATGGAGCAAACAGAATCACAGAGTACAAGAAGAAGGGCTGCCCCCCTCTGAGGCCAAGATGCACAAGAGGTCTGAGCATTAGCTTTTCACAAGTCCATCCCTGGGTGGTGGGAAGCACAATGCAATGTCCTGGCGCTTTAGTGGCTTATGACAAACCTCTGGTGTAAAAACAACCATGATATAATGCATTACCTGTGGATGTTTAGGCTTGAAAGCAAAGACTTCCTCATTCCTCAGCCACTCCCCTTTTTGGCTTTTCTTCCCCAACACAAAGATGACTTTGACCTATTTATCCAAACAATTCTGGTTGTTTTCAGCTGACCACATAGGGCTTTTTTTTCCTGACCCCATTTGCTATAACTAGGGCTCTCTGAAGACTCACACCAGTTCTTCTGACGCTGTTTTACACCCTCCTGAATCTTCCCTTCCATTGACATGTTCTTCTTCCATAAGGCATAGCCAGATGCCAGCACGCTACTGGCCAGTCCCTCAGGACATTTGCTTATTGGTGCACCAAGTGTTTTCCTCATTGCTATAATCCTTTTTAACAATTTTTTTTGCCAGTTGTGCAACACAGAAGAGATCTGAGTTTAAGAGAGAAACACGACTTCAGGCAGTACCAGCCTGCCAACTCACAGCTTTGTGACTCCCCAATACTGCTTACCAAGCAGGAACTGGACAAATGAAATGGGAGGACAAATGGAAGCCTTTCAGAATCTTCATTCCTGCTGTAGAAATAGACATAGACCTACAACACTCTTTACTGCTTTTCTCCCTTCTATTAATATGGCAATAGATCCATTATCCAGATTCACATGTGTGAAGGGACAAGCAGGAGAGGAGTTTAGCCTTAAGGGAACTGAATAGAGGAAGTGTGAGCAACCAGCTCAATACGTGACCATCACAGCAGTGAGCTCCCCATCAACTATCAGCCCTTCAAGACAGAGACATCAAGATTATGCTGCATATGCCAAAAGTGTAGCTCAGTGCTGCCTGCAGTTATAAAGTGACAGAACACGTCAAGCATTATTAGGAAGGAAGCAGAAAGCAAAGTAATAATCCCCACAAGGTATCCACATCCGTGTGCATATTAGCTCATGCTACAAAAGCACAAAATAGAATTTGAAATGATGCAAACATGGGCAACAGATGAAACACGGGCTGCAGGAGGAAGAGCCCAGAAAAGCAAAAGAGATCGGCAAGAGATGTCCATGAAGCTGAGAACGACCCTGAAAAGCAAAATAAGGAATGTTACATCCCCTGTCCCTGCAGGCAAGAAAGTGAGGTTCACATAAACTACCACTGTGCTGCAGGCTTAAAACAATCAAGAGAAGAACCCTTTGCTGTAGCATGAAGTGCAAGCCAGAAACTATTAGTCTGTTAATTAATTCAATCTAGGATTAACCTATGGAAGAAAGGTGCAGAAAGAATAGATGCTCTTAAACACTACAGCTTTAAAGTGAACTCCAGCTCAGGGAGTCTCTAAAAGATACCTTCCAGGAGTACTCTGGCTGCTGAGGCAAGAGAGCTGGTCACTCTTACAGCTGGGATGCTGGGATACAGCCCAAGCCAGCAGAGCTGCTCTAGTCTCACCAGATGCCAGGTCAAGATGTTCTTTATACCTCTGTTTACTTCAGGGACAAGTGCACTTGGAGTTTTGACTTTGTTCCTTTTCCTGATCAAAAGAGCATGGAGGGCGGGGGAGGGAAGTGAAATGGATTTAAATGGCTGAAGGAGCAGGCACTGAATCCAAACAGCTCCGAGGTTCTGAAGGATTAGGGATTACACATACAATTATGTGCATTTAGTACGCATAATTAAACACACTTGTGAAACATCCAAATTACATGCACAGTACATTTAGTCCAACACAAAGTTGATTCAATTCTAGAAGTCATTGAAATTCACACCATAAAACTGCAGCAAAACACTGGCAACACAAACATTCAATCAGGAGCTATGCCAGGCCCCAAGACCCACATTTCCTTTAGATTCATTTCCAAAACCAGTATGCACTTTCGTGTCAGACTATGCTCTCCTGAGGGCTTCTTTGGACCATCCCTTCCAACTCACACAATTCAGATTTGCTGCAGACATTACCCAGATGAGATCTGGTTTTCCACAGAAGCTTCCAAAAGAGGAAAGATGCAGGAAATAATTTCATAACAAAACATCATCCTTCTCTATGCTTAATAATCCACCCAGGAATAAACACCACTTTTTCTCATTGCTCTGTGACCTGCTGTCCCTTGCAAAGGTAAATGAGCTCATGAAGACCTGGTGGGGTGTATAGTGCCTTCAAGCACTGCCTTCAGGTGATCAGGACATAACCCCTTTACAGTTGCTGAGACCAAATCTAGAGCTGAGGATCACAAACTGGAGCACTCTCAGTTGCAAAGAATTAAAGCCCCTGGGTTGGAAAGCATTTGGCTTCAGGCACCAGGCTGGCTCCCAGGCCATGACTTCTCAAGCAGGTTGCACATCAACATGGATATCTACTCACCTATTTTGCAACATTCAGGGATCTTCCTTCCTTTATCCTGCTGGCATCGCATCTCCGAGGACAACCCTTGCAGGAGCTGGCAGACTCATAATATTTAGGGCCCAATCAATTCTAGGCCTGTCGCAGGCATAAGAGACGATAGAAGTCTGTAGGGCTTGGCCATTGCAACAAATAAATATCACTGTACTCTTTTGTTGAAAGATTTCCATCATTCCTGTAGGGCTGGGAGAACAGAGAATCAAAATAAAACAATGCAGACCAAAACAACCTCCCACGACAAGAGGATCAAGTGATGCCATTTTCCAGGTAAGGAGCTTCATCCCAGAGAGCTCCCTCCTCTCCAGAGGAAGCTGATGGAGCGGTGGTTCTAGCAATGAAACAGAAATACCACAATAAAGTAAACAGCTGCAGTAACAAATGATATGGTATCACAACCAAGATGTAAGCTGACAAGGAGCTCTGAAAAGCAGCCTGCTGGCTGACTCCATCCTGTGTCTGCCTTCACTCAGCAGAATAGATAACATGATAACCTGAGCATCAACATTGCTTTCAATTCATTTTAAATTAATAAAAGCAGAGAGAAATCAAACACTTTGACATGACAAAATAATGGGAAAACATTGTTTTGTATGTTAAGGTCTCCAAAACCACACAGGAGAACACAACTTGCTGAATCTCTGACACACAGCTGCCTCTGCTCTATTATTTCATTGAATCATAGAATGCGTTGGGTTGGAAAGGACCCGAAGATCATCTAGTTCCAGCCGCCTGCCATGGGCAGGGATGCCTCACACAGTGGTGTCCCAGAGTTCAAGCCTGTAGATATGAAAAGGAGTGAAGGGAAGAGGTTGATTGTGCGACATGAAGTAATGAAGTGCCCAGGACAGCTTAGGGAGAAGCAACATGCTGCTCAAAGCAGAGATAAGTTTCAGAACAGCTACATTGCCAGCCATGTCAAACAATTGCCTAAGCTTCCATGTTCTTCTTCTGTTCCTCTGGTTCCTGGAGAGATACCCGAGGTACAGTGAATGTTACTGTCAGAGAGTCCAAAACAATCCAGAATTACCCATTTCAGCGCAGAAAAGTCACATCCTTCAAAACCTTCTACTTCAAGCCGAATGTTTGCCATTTTAACTTTGTTACTTACGTTCATGATCATCATACCAAATATTCTGGAAATGGAGGCAGAGAGCACAAGCTTTTGCCCAAACAGAAAAGCTCATTAACAACCCTAACACTGTATGCACCATAGCTTTTTACATCTGAAGAGTCATCATCAAAAAGCAATCCCAAATCTGGGCTTCTGTGCCCCGAACACCCAGCAGCAATCACAGCTGAGCTGGAGCCCATGTCTTGGCTGTCACACAGGAGGGGCATGGGCTCAGCCTGGGGCCATGCAAGTCACAGCCCCAGCATGGACCACAACATGAGGGCAGCAGAGATGGGGTCGCATCACCAGATCTAAATACATCAGGCAGTCAAAAGACATGATGGGCACTTTGGTAAGTGTTTCAGATCTTCATCTGCCTCCGCCCCACTGACAGGCTACACTGGATCACAGCACTGTGTCACATACATCACCAATTCCCCTCTGGGAAAATGGATCAATAGCTGGGAGTCCCTCCAAGAGTGCTCAGTAGGATGCTGCTGGGGGCTGCACAGTCCTGCACTGCAGGCAATGGGGATTTCCACACGGACTCCAGTATTTTAGGTTACAAATCACCTCTCTGCTCCAGCTGAGCAGAAAGACAAACAAGGTGTACAAACAGCGCTGGTCAGTGAGGCACACTGCTGGACCTGGTGCAACTGCCCAGTGGCTCTCCTTCAGCAGGATCCACTGTCCCAGGGTCCTTTAATACCACTGCAATTCCAACTGGCCTTTCCCACATTTCTGTATTTTAAAACCTGTTCCAAAGCCCAAAGAAATCACCCTGTGCCCAGGGAGGTGACAGGAGGGCAAAGCTGCATGTCCTGCTGCTGGAGGTGAAGAACGTGCAGTTTGTACTCAGGCATCAGTAACGGCACCCCAAAAGTCACATCATAAATCACCACCACAGGCGAACATCATCTGAAGCTTCTTCAGAGGCAAAGTTTTCACATTTAATGAACTATAATCAATTATAACAATTTTCTGGCCCAACAGTAACACAAGTGATTTTCATCAAATTTATAGAATCAACTTTATAGAATCACAGAATTACAGAACAGTTTGGGTTGGAAAGAACCTTAAGATCATCCAGTTCCACCCCCTGCCACGGGCAGGGACACCTCACACTACACCATCTCACCCAAGGCTCTGTCCAACCTGGCCTTGAACACTGCCAGGGATGGAGCATTCACAACTTCTCTGGGGAGCCTGTGCCAGGGCCTCGCCACTCTCACAGTAGAGAACTTCCCTCTGTCTAACCTGAACTTCCCCTGTTTAAGTTTAAACCCATTCCCCCTTTTCCTATCACTGCAGTCCCTGATGAAGGGTCCCTCTCCAGCATCCAACTATTTATCTTCCAATTTATCTTCCTAAATTTTTGCCAGAGCTGAGTGTAACATAGAGGAACCCACACCCATGGTCAGAGCCACACGCAGCCACAGCCACCACTGCTGTAGAATAGTTGAAGAAATGGATCTATTCCAGATCTGTATTTCCTGTAAGCAGTGTGTTCTAAATATATTGCATGCTCATGGAGCACAACAGCATTAAACTCTGACTCACTGTCAAAGGATGAGGTTGTTGTACAAATACGTGCCATAAAATCTTGATTTCAAAGATTCCTTGATTTCACTTATGATTAGATTAACCATTAACTGTCACAACAACATAAGATGAGGGAGAAAGGGAGAAGTCCAGATCACAAGTCTAATTTACTACGAACAAATTCATTAGATGGTGACAGTGGTTGCAAACTACAAACTTTAAGGTTGCAACCAGTGTTTCTCACCCTGTCGGGAAACAAGAGTCTTTCTGAGAACCAATTCACACCAAAAGGCATCATTAGCACTAATGTGGAGCAGACACTCCTTGCAGGGGGGCCCTGCAGACCTTGCAGATGCCTGGTACCCTCATCCCCAGCCAGACCACAGGAGTGAGACACTCACCAGGTGTGGGACAAGTCAGATTTGCCCTGATGATCCGATAAGACCAGGTGAATGAAGAAATGGGACAGGCAGAACAGGTAGCACCATCTAGCAGAGAAACGGGAATTACATTTAACAGTTACTGTTTCCTTGGATGGCTTGGGGTTTTTTTTAGCTGGAGCAACGCTAAATAGGTCAATGTTTGTTTCCTGCAGAGGAAACTAACTCATGCAGAACAACACTAACTTTCCACAAGAGCCTCAGGTGTCTGTACAACGCCTGACACTCACAGGAAGAGCCTGTCAATTGACTGTTCCGAAGAAAGGAGACGTAAAGCTTGTGTTTTGCTTCCCAGCGAGCAAACGCCTTTCACAATGCTTTTATCATGACATAAGTTCTTTTAATCCCAATAGAAGCAACAACACTTGGACAGGTGAGAAAGCAGTTAGGCTGAAGGGCTGCTGAGGGAGAGAAAAGCTCTCCCCTCCAGGTCATCAGAGCTGCTGACCAAAGCCCCTCCAGACCTGAGCATTTCCAGTCTTTGTAAAGACAGCCCAGAGCCCAGCTGTTGCTGCCAAGAACCACAGCAGCCATCTGTACCAGGGTCCAACACCTAGTTCAGGCAGAGCAGAGCAAAGCTGTGGCTTCAGACTTCAGCCATTGCCAACAACTCACTTCCAAACCCTCCCACCCCATTTTTTCCACACCCCAAGGCACCAGTGCTGCTGCAGCCCATGCCAACCACATCCACCTCCTTCCCAAAGGTTATTCCAGCAGCTGCCAGAGAACTTCAGATCATCTTGCTGGAAAACTCGAGGGTCATGCCAGGCTGGTTCTGTAATGTCCAGATCATGGACTTACACTTTCAGTCTTAAATAAATACTTAAGATACACACTGCACTGGAAAACACCACATCAACGTGCCAGATCCAAGCCAGATCCTCAAAAGCTTATTCCCAGTTAGAGCTGCCCTTACCTCTTCCTTGTCATGAGCTCTTTCCATCTCCCAAACAAGAGCAGAAGATCACTCTTGCCTTCCTATGCTTTCACCTATACCAGTCCAGGCAGCCTTGTAGCTACTGGCTTTTTCCTGCAGCTTCTACTATAGAAAGGCTTTGAAGCAGGACTAGGTAATGTATATGACCATTTATAGATTAAAAAACCCAGAACACAAGATGCTTTTTGTTCCTTTTCTGCAATATGCTTGCCAGGGATTAATCTCTTCATCATTTTTTCAAAAGCATCCAAAACATGAAACAGCATTTTGTTGAAATGGTGCTTGCACATAGGCTCCTGCCAAGTCCCTGTGTCACAGCAGCAGTCCCAGTCCTGGCACAGGATCATATATTCAGAACTGTGCAAATTAGGAACAACTTTGGTCAGTTTTTTGTTTCTATACTGAGTAACTCTGAAATCACTACAACTTACTTAAAACAAAAGCAGTAGAAAGCTACAGCATCCTGTGAACCTCAAAGGAGGAACCAATCCTAACAGAGCTGGAAAGAGCAGTTCCTGGGGAACCCAAACATTTCCTGACATAGACAGGGGAAATACTCAGCAGACAATATATTTAAAGTGTAAATACAAAAGAAATCATGGAAGTGCTCTGTTAAAGCTTTTTCTGCCCTGAATAATGCATGGTCCAGATCTTAACATAGGGACATGGGACGTGGTATTCAGAGGAGCTAAGGGGAATCAAGCAAAGATTAAAATATATGTTTAAATTTATTTTTATATCTATTTATATCTCTGCAGATACTAATTAATTATTTGAGCTGATGGAAGCCCATACCAGCTCAAATCCAACAAAACTGACCTATGAGACCAGGCAATAGCTACCCAAGGACTGCGCCCCCTTTGCTTTACACCCAAAAGCCGCAGTTTTTCCGGGCAAGCACAGGAGAGCAAAATCAGACTAACACTGAACCGTTAACTGGAGTTTGACCCAGCGACTGCAGCGGAAAAGCCCTTTGCTGGCGGGGCGCCTCTGCCCCTTTGCACACAGCCACCGCGGTTTTGTACCCTCCTCTGGAGCCGGTCGGGATGAAGCCGCTCCCGCGCCAGTCCCAGGAGCAGCCGCTTGATGGCCATCCTGCTTCGCAGAACAGCGCCGGCGGCAGACGGAGGCTCCGGTTGGGGCTGAGGGTCTGCCAGGGACCCCGGGGTGACACCCAGGGACCAAAGGGACCCCCCAACCACCCCCAGCAGGGCTCAGGCGCTGCCCCCGGGGCTCATCCTCACAGGGGCTCCTCGGGGAGCATCCACCACGCATCCCCCGCTCCCCCCTGCACTCACCGCACACCCCTCGCGTTCCTCAAGCTCTGCTGCAGCACTGGAAGCAGAAGTGAGTGTAGGAAACGTTGATGAACAGCCCCAGACAGCCCCACATGTGCTGCCCTGGAGCCCAGGCAGCTGCCCAGGTCCTGCCACTGAGGCTCCTACACGAGTGCTGCAGGAATCCCACGTGAGGAAGGAACTCCACAGCTCTTGCCCACTACTGGGAACGTGCAGGTTTGTTCTGGAGATGTAAGAAATGGAGAGTACCAGGTGTGCAGAGGCCAGTCATCAGGTCAAAACTCTGCTTTTCCCCTCTCTCAAAGACCACTGCAGCAGGAAACACCCCCATCATCCCCCCAACACTGCCACAGGCATCCCAAGGTGTTTTTGAAGTCAGTGTGTTTGCAAGAACCACTCAGGCTCCAGGTCCCTGCTCTGATCAGGCAGTAGTAAAACAGCCAGGAGGCTCAGAGGAGGAACCTCCACAGTGTAACACAAACTCATTCAACAACTGAATGCAGTGAAACAACTAAACCTGGCACCTGGAGCAATGTGCCTTCCTTCCTCATCCAAGTGAGGAGCATAGTACAAAATCCTGAAGGCTTCTCCTCCACTTGGTGAGAGCTGCCCAGGGCAGGGCAAATCCTCTGCCTGCAACAGGACTGTGTGGTGAAGCAACCCCTGGAGCCTGCAGCAACCCTCAGTCAGGTGCATGTGATTTAATAGGTTTGATGGGATTTTCTGGGCTGCTAATCACTGTGAGGTAATTAAAAACCTGTGCAGCATGTTGAGTGCTACAGCTCATCAGAGATACTAAACTCTTGAGAGCTTCTTTAATAGCAATGCTTGTTCTTCTTGCTTTGACTGTGCAACACCCAGAGAGATGTCTGGAGGTGGGTGCCCAACAACAGCATCCTGAGGACTGAAGGTGAAATATTCATACACATCAGAAGAAACATCCACAGTTCCTGAAAATCGAGATGTTAAAATGCCATGGATTTTGGAAGGGACAGAAGTTCTCATTCTTACAAGTACAGGCTGTCTCCCTCACAAGAAAAGAAGAAATCAATGGAGTTTTGCTTCACAGGCTATTAACCACTCACTAAAGGGTTTGTGGTTTCCAAGGTTCTCATGGTTTTCTGGATCTTTCTGATGTTTCTCAGGAACCAACCCTACAATGCTGAATAAAGCTCAGCCACGCTTTCACCCCTGTGCACACAGTGAGGTGTGCAACACCTCACAGTGGGGTGAGACAACTTCATGTAACACAAAAGGTCAGTACCTCATTCTGACATTCTTTTTGATAAACCCTCCAGAGGACCAGCTTTTGCTCCAGAAACACACCAAAGACGATAGTGCAAGCAGAGAGACGGCATTTCACAAGGGTCTTGTAAGTGAGATGCCATCATACTCACACCATCCTCTAAGAGTCTGGCATTTCAACTACCAGGTTCAGTTTTCCCCCCAGAAGCCTTTCGCAAGGGATTCACTCTCAGAACACCCTGCTCAAGAAGTCTCAATCACAGCAAGTCCCACATGGCCTCAAATGAAGGATTCTCTCTCATTTAATCTTGCTACAGGGCTGCCTTTGTGGATCCTGGTGCCAGCCAAGGACCCCACATGATACTGCAATACATGTACCACCAAGCCATAACTTTCAACAAGCCTTACATATATGACTGGAGCAAGACAAATTACCATTTAACTCCAAAGCAGATGCTCAGTCGAGAGACTACATCCATTTCAGTTCCAGCTGGGCTTACTAAAGCCTTAGCTACACAGTGCATTGCAGCACTCCTCAAAACTGTGCTGCTTTGGAGCTAGAAAGGTGCTAAGAAAATTGTTGTGTCCTTGCTGGATCAGTGTTAGTATGCAGGATTGTGGTGACCAGCATGAACAGGGGATAAGAGTTGCAAGCTCTGCTGATACTGGAGAACATCTCTGTCCTGGAAAGGAAACATCAAAGCCGCTTCATCTGCTTAAAGACTTTCCACAACATGATCCTAAAACCACAGTACTTCATCTCATGGCTTTCTCCTGTACAGCCCAACTTCCACAAAGCTCCAGCTAACTGGGCTGCAAATGAGCTATTCAGGAATTCCAGATACATCCCTTTTCTTTTGTTCAGCTTTCATTTTGATCCCAGCGTCAATACAGGATTTGTCAGGCTTCTCACAGTACCACTATGTTTGTTTAAAGCACCTCATCTAGCAGCTGTATCCAGCATCAGTATCAGGAGCTAAGAATGGGCACAGAGCAGTCAGCTAAAGCTACTCTTGCTCCACTTTGCCCAGTGTACAGTGAGTGTCAGAAGGCCAAGGGGGGACCCAGATCATTTCATCACTTCCCTGGCTATAGCAGGGGTTCACAGTAATGCAGTCACTCCTTTGGCAGCACAGGAGGCAAGAGGAATATTCCCAAGGGAACAGCAATTTAACGTTGTTTCATACTTCCAAATCAACAGGCTTCTGGGAGGAGATTTCACCTCTGCTGAACATCACCACCACCTTGATTCCAGGGGCTCTACTCTCCAACAAGGTCAATGGGGGCATCTGCTCTTGGGTTCCACCTCTGTCTCCAACATCCTCCTCCTACAAAGAACAGGTCAAAGAAGCCTTCCAGTTCCTTCAGGTACAGAGTTTGCCTTGTGCTTCTATTGCCGTTGTCCCCATCCAGTGACCTGTGGAGATGCCAGTAGGACAGATTAGATGGGGAAGAGATACTGCAACTTTGACCATACCGAAAACCCCAGAACCGCTTCCAAACACCGTGGCCCTAAAATGCAGGCATATGACAGCTTTGAGGGGTTATCTTCAAACTAGCAGACTTTTGGCTCAGCAGCGCATCTCCCCGTGATTCAGGAGGAATACAGCCATGAGCCTGCAGTCGAGAAGCACG
Organism: Psittacus erithacus; assembly: GCA_009867235.2. Classification (NCBI taxonomy): domain Eukaryota; kingdom Metazoa; phylum Chordata; class Aves; order Psittaciformes; family Psittacidae; genus Psittacus; species Psittacus erithacus. The sequence goes on along the minus strand of WYDI02010395.1, from coordinate 51,086 downwards.
CCAGCATTTGTGAAACTGCAGCCCGTGACAGTCTGGGTCTCGGTCCGCCTCACTCCAGTGCTCAAATACACTGGCTCATCCTTCAGCTCCACAGCTCGCTCTTGATCCAAGATTTCTTCTCAATGCACAAGTCCTCCACAGGCAGCAAGTCAACAACAGAGCCAAAACCACTGACGAAGTGTGTCCAGCCCCACATGTTTCAGTCACCAACTGTGATGGTGAAGCCTCTCCCACACCAAGCAACCGAGCTGCTTGCATTCTGAAATGCCACAGAAAACTATGAAATGAAAAATGTTTTGGCACCCCCCCCAAACCTATTATATCCAAAACAAACAAGACTGTGCTTGCTTTCCAGGGAAAACAGGAGGTGAAATTAGAAGCAGCTGCTAGAAAAACATGAGTTGTGCTGTTCTAACCCACTTTGGGTTTATCTGCTCTTCCCCAGCCTGAGGAGTCACTCTTTGAACAGGAAAACTCCCTTTTTGGTAGTTAGATTATCACTGCGGAGAACACAGTTTTTGCTAGCTCATTTGTTGTGTTGCCTTGTTGTGCTTTCTAAAGGTTTTCCCACTGCTTTTAAAGAGAAACACTTCCCGAGCCAACCTGAATGAGATTCTGCATTTGCTGCTTTGGGGTTTAAAACTTGAGCCATTTTCCTCTCATCCCCCATTCCTGTCAATGACTGACATTTTGGCAGGCACAGGTAGGAAAGCCACAGGCTGAAAGCAGGGATGTAACATAAAACTAAACCTTGTCTCCCTGAAGCAGCCGTCTGGCCCAGGCAGGGAAGGTGCCACTCATTTCTGCAGTAGCACTGCTGGCGGTGGGGACCACGGAGCCTTTCCAGCATCTCCCGCTCACAACAGAGCTGGGCTTGACTGTGAGGACCCTGGCTTGGGGCTTCAGAGAGGTTCCATGGCCTTGGCAGTCCCTCCAGCACTTACTGCAGCCTTTGCTCCCTTTCATCAGCAAAATATGGGATGATGTGTTTGTTGACAATTGTAACTCCTGACCTGATGCTGAGGATATTATGTGTTAAATGGCTATTAAATGAGGTCCCTGAGGACTACACTCAAGGCCATAGGACACTACTTGGCTTCCAGAGAAGCAGCACAACTTCAATGCACTAAAAGCTTCTCTGTATTATTTGTCAGCTCAGCACAAAGGCCACGAGCCTCAAGAGCCTTCTTCTCCCTGGGGAGATGCCCCATGGGGCAGCTCAGGGGAACTTCTCTCCCAGCCCAGGCTCCCTCTGGCTGCACAGCAGCTGCCACCAGATGAGTTTAAACTGCCTGTTTTGCTCTACATCACTGAAAGAAGTTGTGGCAGAATCAGATTTCAAATTCTCACCTGTTAAAGAAATCTGAACGTTGTTATAGAAGCCAGGAGACCTTTCAGAGAAGAGCACCACAGCAGCAGAGATGATCAGTGGTGTTTTGTTCTACATCGCTAATGTAAATGTATCCTATTATATGAGTACTTCTGCTGCTGGGCTTCTTTGCTTGTTTTGTGAAAACTACAGCCTCAGGCTCATGGTCCCAAAATATCACAATTCTTTTGTAGAAACTTTCCCAACTTCAGGTATTTTTGAGCATCCCATTATCATCAAATTATGCAGTCTGACCTCAAAGAAATGCAAGGAAGTATTTTGGATTTACAGAGGTAAATTAAAGGGGAGAAAAGAAAACAAGCAAAGGAGAGGCAGCTCCACATGAGATAAACTGCTGCTACTTTCCCTGTTCAGAGAGGCCTTTGAGAACCACCCATGCAGAAAAAGAAGAGAAATAGGCTCCCTGAACATCTCTGATTAGGCTCTCTGTCACCAGCTCTGAACAATGCCCAAGCATGGATGGGCACAGGGCAGGGAGACGTTCCCTGCTGAAGTACTGATTTTTCAAAGTATATGGAATAAGGAAAGCCATTGGCAGCAGTGCTGCCCTTAGCCAACGCGGCAGAAGGAAAATTCATCCCCTGGGACACTGGCGTTTGGCAGATTGACTTTGTCTTCTTCTAAATCCTCCTGGCAGCTAACGCAGACCTTCCAATCAGTGTTTGCAAGCAAAGCAGCTTTACAGTAACTGCCACCACAGCAGACCATAGACCCTGTACGGAGTCACCAGCCGTGACGGCTACGAGCCAGGAAGGAATGGAGAAACCCACTCTGCTGATTCCCAAATACAGCCCTTCAGAGTCACAGTGAATTCCTGACGAGGTGACCAAGAAGGCAGCCTTCATTTCCACAAATAGCAGTTCTGCCAGGCACAGCAGGCAGGAACACCGGTGAAAGAACACACTGTTCTTCCTGGCCAAGGCAGGACAAGGCTGATACTACCAGGAGGGACCCACCACTGAGGGAGACCAGGGCAAGGCTGCTCTGGGACCCAAAGCCGTTAATGACCGGACAAGCTTGGTGGCTGCCAGACAAGCTCAATAGCAAGCAGACCTGCAGTGCCACTTGCAGAAGGGCAAGCCTGGCCCCAGCTTATTCCTCAGCCACACCATTACAGCCCCAACCTCCTCCACAGCAGCAGGAGAGAAGCAAAATGCACATGTGTAAATGGTGCAGAAGGGGAGGAAGAGTTGTACAGGCTTCATGAACAGAAGGAGGAAGCCAGGAGAAATCAGCCTAGAAAGTGGTACTGCAGTTACGCTCAATTTGATTTAGAAATTTCATTACGGGTTTTTCCCCTCATACAGGCTACATGTCCTTCAGCAAAGAGCCTTAATTCAGAACATCTTTCGCCTTGCTGTAGTGTCCCTCCTCCCACCAACAAACAAAATTAACTTCCTTCATTTCCTCCCTCTGGAAGCACCAAAAGCTGCTTCCCCCATCACCCCAGACACCAGAGGGCTGATGACTGTTCAATCCCAGCGCCACAAAAACTAATGCCACAATGGCCAAGGAGCAAAACTAGCGATGCTGGAAGAGCAGACAGGAGACACAACATTAACATCACCCTGAGGTGCAGTGGAAGCACCTGTGTTTGCAGTTCTTTATGGTGTAACATCACCATGTCTGCACTAAATCAGGTAAAAGCCTGCAGAGCACAAACTTCTGCAATCTCTCCGTGTGCAATAGGATTTGGGTCAGTGTGGAGATGCATTCCCTATGGGAACCAGCCAAAACCTCACTCAATCAGTCTCATCTGTGCTTCAAAGCGAAAAGCAACTGGAGGAGCAGGCAGAAAGCCCATTCAACTGCTGTCACAGAAATCACCCCAACTGATAAGCAGAGCAGACCAAAGTCTTGGACTTGAGCAGAAGCACCTGGATTCTGGGAGCTGTTCCCAGAAGTGAGGCCCCTCTCATCTTTCTGCTTTACTGGAATGCATCATGCCCATAGGGAATTAAATGCAGTACACACTGAAAACTGGCTATGAGAACTGGGAAAGAGAGAATTCCTAATGGGAAAAGGAGCATGCCTGCAGATCTGAACTCAAGACCAGGGCCCTGCATTGCTGCTGCCATAGAAAGGCTCTGACCACAGACTACAGCTATTTTAATCCCATTGCACTGTCCTCTGGGAAAGGTGTTTGTGGCATCTTCAGACCATACCAGCCGCCTCCCCCCATCCCCCCCTGCCAGGCTGCTGCTAGAGAGCACACACAGCTCCAGCATTTGGGAGCTCTGTCCAGCGGGACTGAGATACTCAATACAAGGAGGTGCAGAAGAGCTGTGCTCCTTGCACAGAGGCAGCTTCATGTGGTCATGAGCTGTCCTGTACAAGGATTTCCTCCTAAGATCTGACCAGGGATTCAACCACAGTCCTGCTGCTTCCACTGCTGCTGGGTATGAGGGTGAGGGAGCCATGGGAAAGGCATCCCACCCCAATCCCTCCCGTTCCAGACTTCTCTGCTCCCTTCACTCACTATCAACAGAGGACATCTGAAGATACAAGCTCCATATCCTTTAAACCAGTTTCCATCAAATGCGGTATAGACATTACCATAGGTTGCTAATGCAGGGTCTCAATAACACTGCCTGATCATGTTCCAGGCAGAAAAGCTGCCCCATACATTGATCTTCTCCCAGACACGCCATCCCAGATATTTCACCTCCCAGTATCTGAATGGGCAAACTTACAGCTCCAGCGTTTCAAGTACAATCAGTCAGGGTCCAAGCACAGGGGAAAGAGGAAAGCAACATTTGATAGCATTTGTATTTGTCTTTATATAAAATACAACTACGGCTATTAAATAAACTATTTCTCTTTATGGGACCGTTCCTCTAGTACAATTCACACTGGGAAGCATGAGGCAGAAGCTGGTGCTGAGAGAAATTAAAGCATCGCTACGCTGCACAGGTTGAAAGGAAGAACATGAATTCTCTTGTAGATACTGATTTTCTTTAGGGAAATACTTACACACACTTATCAGTTAAAACTGAGCAGAAGAAAGAATAGACAACAAGATTTTTTCTTGCTGGTTTTAATTCCTTTTTAAGGCTAAAGATTATTTTCCTCATGAAAGTTAAGATGTTTGAAATTACTTTCTCCTCCAAATTAGACTGGAAAGCTGGACTGCTGAGATCTCATGAACTGGAAAATAAGACATTAAGGAGTCCTGGATGAGAAAGGTTGACATTGAAATTTCCTTTTCAAGAGAAACACAGTATTTTGATAAATCCACCCTTCCAGTTCAAATAAAGCAATAGGAAGAAAAGCTCTGACAAGGTCTTGTCTTAATGAACATTTACTATGGAAAATATCCACGGAAACATATTTTTCAATTAAAAATTGCCTCTTTACTCTGACATATCTTATTTGTTTTATTAAGGGGCTTTGGAGAGGGTTGAGATTTTGAATGGATGATCGACTTGGCAGAAGGGTTGTGAGCTGTGAATCTCAGAGCTGGAAAGCAGCATTTGAACAGGGCAATTGTGTCATCTTTCTATCATCTGTAGGTAGGGACTATGGCAAGACAGCAAGTGGAAGACGTGGGGATTGCTCTGCTTAAGGGATTTAAGTAACTACAGGAAGGATTTTAGACTAAGAAGTAACATCAATAGCACGGTTGGCAGCTGCAAGCTGGTAAGTCAATACCTTTGGGACAGATGCTTGTCTTTGTGAAGTCAAAGTCTCAACAGCTACAATTTTGGCTCATTATCCCTTGGCATTTGTTAGCCAATTTTCCTGGAAAGAGGAGAGGGGGTAGAAAGAGAGATACCTATATACAGGCTGCTGCAAGACAAACAGAAGTTGTACCACATGCTGATAGCCAAGCATCCATATGTTCATGCCTATAAATACTGCAACAGAGCTGTCTGCAAAGAATCAGCCCATGGTTATTCTGTTATTCGGGGCACATACAGCTGACACCTGGGCTTGTTTATCTGATGAACATGAGTGGGTTATGTGAGATGTCAGCAGAGCACAGCACAGCACAGCCACTGCCATGACATGGCCAAAGGGGAGGTGAAAGGAGGATCTGGGCAGATTACACTTCCTGCAGCTGGGAGCTTGGGCTGATAACGCTGGAGCAGAGCAAGACTGAACAGGGGGTCAGAGGGGCAGGCCCTCTCCTACTTTATGATGCACAAGCTGTTATTACCAAAGTATCATATTGTTCAGCTTGTCTATTTTTTCCTTGTGGGAAGCCTGCCCATCACAAGCTGCCAATCAGAGCCTGGGCAGTTCAGGGAAATGTTCACCCTGCTCCAAAGCTATTTCATTACAAACCACATGCATAACATCAAATCCAAGAGCTCCTCACTCTGGAGACTGCTCCCAGAGGCTCCTTTCAGTCTCCTCCCTCCTGCAGTTTCTTTCCTATTTCTTTATATAAGCCCCCATGCCCCCCCTTGTTCGATGCTCTGTAGCCCCACAAAGCCCCTGCAATACCACGCAAAGCACATGAGCCTGCCTGGGTTCCAGAACCCGCATAATCACGTCAGTGCAGACCTGCACCCAAATTAGCTGTAATGAGCCGCAGGGCTAATTGGCATCACATAATACTGGTGTGCTTGCCCTGCTTTGGGCACTGGAGCTCAGCCCAGAGCCAGACACACCAATTTGCTCAGAGCTCCCTCCTGCTGCTCACCACGGAATGGTGCCACACCAAGAGGGGGGATGCGTCCCACGGACGCTTCTGTGAGGAGCAACAGGAAATTTCCCTTTCACCTGCTGTTACAGTTTCAAACTGACACGAAGTGCAAGGGGAATAGGGATAAGTAATGAAATACAGATTTGGGACTCAGCACTCTCTGGAACATGAGGAAGGTGGAGGGGAACATAGAGGACCCTCATACATTCCTTACTTTGGAGCTGCTTTATGCATACCTGCCATCGCTGCAGCAGAGATGAAGTAGGAGATCAGATTTACATTACTGAGTAGTTCAAGTACCGTTCCCAGCTTTAATTTATTGTAAAGATAAGGCTCTTCTGCTGCTTCTGCTACTGCCTTGCTCAACTGCCGCTGGGTGCAAACACAAAATACAGCAAGACCTTTCATTAGGAATAGCAACGCTTACAGCTTCTGTATGTTCATGCTCCTCTTTTATGGCTCCTGCTGCCTTCCAGCCCTCCTGGACCTATGAACTTTCAGCAGCTCCTCAAGGTACAGACACCTTCAAACCCAGCCTTGCCCAGCTACAGTTAGTGCCTCTCCTCCATGGTCCAACCCCCTAATTACAGTTGAAACAGATATATGTAGCTCACCCACCTTTCATCGGGGCTGACAGGCAGTAGCCACTCGTGTTCACTGAGCTTAAACCCAGGCAATCTGCATTAACAACCCCTCTGGGGATTTATTTTCCAGGCTCGTGTGTGCAAAATGGACAGAAAATGCTTCTAAGAAGAATGTGTAAAGACATAGAAAGACTCAGATTCATGACAAGATTTATGGCCACAGAAAGCAACCAAAGAGCTGTGAAGCAGCCAGCCTGGAACAGCAAGAGCCTGGGCACAGCCAGTCCTAAAGAGAAAGACTATGTTCTGTGCAGCAGAAAGATTATTATTGTTTTTCTTACACTTCATTGGTCTTTTTATTTCTAAAGCCACCCCAGAAAATGCCAGGGGTTATGTATGAGGAGCTGCAGATGTCAAAGGATGCTCTCTGGTACGTTAGCAGCTCCTTTATCCCCTCTGACAGGACCTGGGGTCAGTGGCCAGACTTGATATTTTCAAATGAAGTTTTAAAAGCAACATTCCCAGCCCGACTACTCTTAAGTCAATGTAATGCACTATGTGTTCTACAACATGGATTTCCTTTTATGCAGTCAGTTGAAGGCCAGAAAAATCAATGAAGTAAAATAAATACACCAGACTACGACCTCTCCTCCTGCACGAACTTAGTTCAAGGATGCCAGAACTGTATTCACCCAAAAGCTATAAGGAAGCTCAGAGATGAAGTAACTTCAGCATTACTGTGGCACTTGACTCCTGGCTTAAAGCCCTCTGTGTAGCAGATGACTAGAATGTGGTTAATGGGATGCCAGCCTTCCAAAAAGGTTTAGTGATGAGCTGAGGGATTATGGAGCAGTAAGGGTGATGAATTAGGAGAAACTGGACTAAAGAAGAGGGTGGCCAGGCACATGAATAAGTATACTGGGGAAAAGGCAGCACAGGGTTTGAAAGGAGAAGCCTTGCCTCAGGAACAACCTGTCCCTTATCTCTGAAGGAGCCCATGAGGGTGTAGAAAGGGGAAACAGAATTACTGCAGTTTGCTTGGATTGTCAGAAAGCACCCAGCAAGGTCCTACAACTCAGCAAGAGACAAAAGCAAAGGTCATCATCCAAGTAGATAATTGTTTGAAAAGATAAACAACAAAAGCGAGGGAGCAAACGATCGACTTGCAGAGTGGGCAGAGTGACCCGTGGTGCCCAGCCACCCCGTGCCTCGCAAATGAGCCGGGAAAAGGGTGAGGGGGAAAAAGCCAAAGTTTGCAGATGGTGCAAAGTGATTCTGCAGAGTAACGATGAAGTCTGACCGAAAAATTGAAGTTGTTTGCTTGTTGATCCCAGCAACACCGCAGACTATCAGCTAGGTCTGCAGCCCATCACAGGGCTCCAGCAGCAGTAATGACCCTCTGCAATTACAAAGACTACAATTACAGAAGCCCTTTGCAATGTAATTGATTAGAGATAATTAAAGCAGCCAAGTGGGTCCGTGCTCTGTATGCCCTGGGCACAGCTGGGGTGCTGCAGAAGTCCAGCTATGACTAAGTCAGCTGCAGGGAGCAGCTCATGAGAAGATCTAATGGTGAAAGGTAAAGAAGCTTAAAAGGGAAACGCCTGATATTGCTGGCAAGAGCTGCCTGTGCTGGCACAGGCAGAAAAGGCAAAAAGATGCCCATTGCTTCTGATCAAGTGAAATGCATCAGCTCCTACTGCTTTCTGTGCACAACTGAGAAATGAGCAGCTCTTGCTATGCTGCAAGGAGAAGGCACAGCCAGATGTTGCAGCGGCTCAGCTCTTGGGTAACATCCCAAGGGGGCTGGGACTCAGGTCATCGAAAGTCTCTTTGCAAAACGTTGCAGATACTTAATTGCAGTGAGTCATGTACTAATGCAGGCTGCAAAGGCAGCCTGAAGTCACCCAGGTGCTTGAATGTTTTGCTTGATCCTTCAATGGTTAACACAAGATGTTTAAAGACTCATCACAAGATGCGCTGTGCAACAATCACCTCTCATGCAACATGTGCCCAAGAGCTCTCATTTGTGTTGGACTCAGAGGACTTGCAAAGTAGCAGCTGCTTAAAAGCATCCTCCCAGCCCCAGGAGCCTGTCTGTACTCCTGACCTGCAATGTTTCAGCCTGAGGAATCATCCTGTTCGAAATCGTCTGCTAAAGACATGCAAACAGTCCTGGCAACCTGGGAAGAGCTAGGTTGTGGGTTAACAAGAAATCGAGGGGATCTGGGTGGTGCTGATTGGAAAGGTGCTGGTCTGCTCTCCTCTGCTAAGTGCAGCACACAGAGCCCAGAAGGTGCATGGGAAACCCATCTGCAGCTCTCAGTGTACACATCAGAGGCAATCTTCTCTTCCCCGTTCACACATGGAGCAGAGCAGCCTTCACAGGGAAGCAAGAGGGGCTCTGAGCACAGCTATGACGGGTAAGCATGTGAAATGAAGCACTTGGGTTTCCTTGCAAATCGCTTCATTTGTACAACCCCGGAATGCTACACAGTGAGGCAGAATCCCAAACAGGATGAAACAGGAGGTGAGCGCACCCTCAGCAACAACAGCTCCATCACGAAGCCAAAACCTACATCTCACATCACCCTGATGGGAATCAGGAGGTGACATGCTAAGGGTCTGGAGACACAGAAGAGCACTTCAACCTACTACTCATTTCTGCATTGAGTGGGGGTGGTTTTTTGGCATTTAGAGTCAGGAAAGCATGGGATGCACAAGGGATGCTGCTCCCTTTGACTCTTCAGTAAGACAGCTGTGGCTTTGGCCTTCCTTTTGGAAGCTTTTGGAGGCTTCCAAACCTCCAAAAGCACTCTTTAACCACACACAGCATCAAAAGGCCACAGCATACTTCCAAGGCAGCTCCCCAGCTTTCTGGGAACAGTCTGTATCAAAGATAAAGATTTTACAAGACCTCCAAATGTGCAGCAATGGTACAATAGTCTGAAGCTGACTAGGGCATTTGATGCTACAGTTTCACAGTGACTTCTATGCAGTGGCTTTGTGGGAATGTTTTTGGGGACTGCTACCATAAGGTTTTCTGTGATACAGCTCAGCTGGAATGAGCCACTGCTGGGAAATCAGCAGGGATGTAATGAAATATTTGCAGTGAGGCCAATCTGGGAAAGATGCTGTGTCCATTGCAGAGTTTAGGTGAGGTGAGGGTAGTTTTGAAGAGCATTGAGTGCTCAGGGAATTAGAGGAAAATGATCTAATCGTGCTGGAGGGTGCTGTCAGAGCAGCTCAGCGTGGTTGAGTGCAGAGAGGGGAAGGAGCAGCAGAGCTGGGGCAGCAGTCTCAGCTACCACAGTGATGCAAACACATGATAAATTGAGTTACACTAGCCCACAGTCAGTCTGAAAGGGGCAGAAAGGCATTGCCCTTGCTGTAAATGGCCAGTTTAGCTTCCCATCGTGGCTTCCTTTGCTCCCAGATAGCCCTGTTTCACTCAGGACCAGTGCTGGGGTGCGGCACTCAGCAGCCCCAACCCCATCCTCAGTCCCCACTGCTCGCTATATGCAGCCCCTTCTCAAAAGGGAAGTGCTGCTGAAAGGTGCAGCACTTGGCTATTAGAAAGCCTCCATTAAGCAGAGTGTTACTTTGGGCCAAATCAAGCCAAAGAAAAGTATTTTGAAACAATAAAATCTGCTGTTCAACTGTGAAAGCAGGCGCCTGCTCAGTCTTCCTCCTGTTTTTGACCAGGAATTAAGCCCCTTCTTCTACATTAGAGACATTTCCAGGAGAATTTCCCTCTGACATAAGATGCCAATGGCTGCATCCTTCTCAGGCAGGGCTTAGAAAGTGCAGGAGCAAGCAAGGGTGGGAAGGGACAGTGGGCACGGACTGCTGCACCCTGGGAGACAGGAAATGAAAGAAGGGAAGAAACGACTGCCGGAGAGGAGCTGGTCCCTGCTCAGGGTGAAGTGCCACATCCACCCAACATCCTCCATCCAGTTCCTGCATCAAAAAGTCAACAGAGGAACGGACTCTGCATGGCCTCCTCCCCTCTGCTCTGCAGGGCCCATTACTGCTGCCCAGACCTTGTCCTGGTAACACAAAAGTCCCTGCAGAGAGCGACTGTCTTGCTGGCACAAGTGACACATCTGCTACCTGCTCCTCACTGCAGGAGCAGCCTGTGGAGGGCAAAATGCTGTATTTAAAAACTGGCTCATGCTTTTGAGTCTTTCAACCAACACCTGTCATTTCTGGCAGTGCTTTTAGCTCAGGCTTTCAAGTACCCTGCATGCAGTCATTCCCACCTGCCTCAGCAGGGACCACACAGCAGCACATGGGGCATGGGAGGTAAATGCACAAAGCTCATCATCCCTAAGAATGGATGCACCACTGCTGGATGCTGAGGAGAAGCAAGGATTTAGCTCACTCAAATTACCCAGTCAGTGAGTGATCCAGCCTGTCCTGTAGCCCCCTCTAACCATAGATTAGTACCCATTGCCACCACTACAGGATGACAGGGCACATCTCCATCCACTGCAGTGGCATCACACACAAAACCACCCAGAGAAACCGGATCACCGTAGCCTGGGGTAGCTGCACTGCACAGCCTGTGCCACAGCTGGGGATGGCATACAGAGGGGAGCAGAGCCTCTGCCCCTGCTTGGTGACCCCCAAATTCTGCTCTGCCACCACACCGCTGGGAGAGGCTGGATGCTTCTGTTCAAGAGATGCCCTCTAAAGACTCAAGAGAACACAGTGCATAGCAGAAAGATGGTATCAGCCCCAAATGGGGCTGGAACAGCATTATAAGGACTCTGGCTCAGAGATTGGTGACTGTGCCACAAAAGGGGAAAAAAAGGACTTGAAGACAGGCATTAGAAGTCAGCACTGAGCTGTCACCAGTGAGAACAGAAGCTGCTCATCAGAGCAAGCAAGAACATGTGGGAGTACAGATTATTACAGAAAAGCAGCTTTTTAAAGGAGAGTTTGAATTAGCATCTGCTGCTTCAGAGAGGTGACCCTTACCAGCACCAGTCAGTGACTGCCACCATCCCCAGGTCCTCCCAGCTCCCCCATGTGAGCAGGATGGCAAATGCCTTCGCAGAGTCCACACAGACATAAACTCTGTGCAACGACATTTGCTGCTCTTTACATGCTGCCAGATAACCTTTCACGCTTCATCTTGTATATCTGTGAAAGCTCCAGCACAAACCTCTGCTGCAGAGGCAGCAAGAGCTGAGAATGTGAAATGTTACCCAGGCCAAACCCTCTACTGTGCTGAAGAAGTTCTCCAAAAGACATTTGTAAAAGGGAAGCTCTTCTCAGCATTCAGAGGGAAGTGATTACCTCTTCTGCCTTCTTCCCTTATTCCCCTAAGTAATCAAGCTTGCTGCAGCTCTTCTAGGAACTGAAAAGGAGGTGGTGAGGTTAAAGGATAAATAAGCTCAAACAGCACATCTCAGACCTTGCTGGTAAAAAGTAAATGGGGCTGTGCAGAATTGAGAGGGATGACACCTGCCTACACAAAGTCAGGGAGGAACCATCAGGATGGCTTCATTTAGAAGTTTTAATGAGGCAGCTGTGAGAATGACACACTGAGCACACTATATAGGCTGCCAGCAAAGTCACCAGCTTCTTTGAATTAGCAGCACCCAGATATAAGCACTGCCTGAATAGATTTAGTACTGCTAAAACCTCTCCAAAACCCGACTGAGGCTGGGACAAGCTTATGGCTTAGCACAGTTCATCAGAGACAGGACTTCCTGAAGGGCAGGGAAAGAAAAAATGAAAGAGGCTGAAACCCCCCTTTATCACCCACTGTCAAAGTGGTCTGGGTCATATCAGTGGCTGAGAATCCCCCCCACCTTTGCAGAGCATGGTGTCATCTGGCTGTGACACAGTTACACTGTCATCTCAATTTAACAGCTCTGCAATGTGCCTTGCACTTTAGGCAAGAGACAAATGCTGCCTGCCTAGTGGGTGCATGGGATGAAGCACAGTGCCATCCTACCAGGGAACTGGGACAGGAGGTAGGATTTGGATGCTCTGCAGGCTGCACAGGGATCAGAACTTCTCCTGGAGCACAGCCTGTACTCCAGAGCATAGGAAGAGGGATTCAGTAGGAGAAGCCATGCAGGAGGCAGTGATTCTCCCTCCTTCAGGAGGCCATGTAGGACCTCAAGCTCCGTGACTCTAGAGGGACCAACAGTCCCCTTTCAGCACCACTCTTCCAATTGCCCATGCAATTTACCCCTGCACAAGGCAAAAGCAGAGCTACTACAAACCTAGTATCTGTGTAAGGGATCCTGGGTCAAGGAAAACAAAGGAGTGATTTCAGCCCCAGAGTCTCACTTTCACAAAGCAGCCACGAGCAAAGCCATCCTGATTCAGAAAGGACACTGAAGTTTCATATTGCAAAAAAACAGGAAGAAAGGAGAGTAAACTGCCAAAAAGGCTCAGTGAAGCCTCCAAATGCGTTGGCCGACTTTGAATGGTTTTCACTGGCAGGACAGATAGTAGGAAGAGTGAGAAAGGCAGTTGGGGACCAGCTGGGAATCTGGATATCACATTTGGATGGGTCCAAGACCATGAGTGCTAGAAGAGAGGGATTTAAATGCAGCTTTCCTAGGAACAAGTGGGACCAGGGGACAGCCATGGCCTGCACAGCAAGTCCCAGCCACCCCCACGCTTTCTCAGGAGCTGCTGCCATGTGTATGTGCCCCCAGCTGGAGCATGATTCTGGGATGGTCCAAGACTTGGGTGACTTCACTGCTTCTGGGTAATAAAGGAGGTTATGCATGCAGATGAGTGAACCAAGTCAGGCAAATGGGAATCACATCTTATCCTGAGTTGCACATGTTTCTAGACCTGACCCAGACCAAGAATGCAGACACATTCATGGGATTCTTTGCTTTTATCAATTTTGGCTGTATTTGTACAAGCTCTTCCCTACACAGAGGGAGCAGCACTTCATTGTATTTTAAAATGTGATAAAGAGACCAAGTTCTTTTTCCAGCTCGGAGCAGAAGGGAGCCCACAGCTGCTGGCAGACCTGGTCTAAAACTAGCCCAGCAAAAGTGGAACACCAAAGGGGCCCTGCACAGACTGGGGGAGGCAGTGGGTGCACAGCCCGGTTCAAGAGACACAAGAGTTCTGACCAAATGCAATCAGAATCACATAGCACTGGACTAAATCCTCATCTCAAAGGGGAAAAGGAGTCTTTTGTTGCCCTGTGTTTAACAGAATAATAATGGTTATTACCTTTGCAGTAACTTTAGAAGCCCCCCATACAGAACTGAAGCCCTGTAGCAGTGGATATCATTTAAATGATTCAACAGCCCTGTTTCATATCTCAGAGGGTTCCTACCTTCATCCAATAGTGATTGTGCAGTCCCCAGCCCTGCTCAAATCACACAGGCTGGGATTCCTGTCTATAGTTCTAATCACATCAGACAAATGTGAGAACCCCTGAAACTGACGGGGATGACTGAGTACAATGATCTCTGTTTTACAGATGAGGAAGATAAGGGGAACAGAAGCAGCAAAAGTACAACCACAGACAACCCCCTGAGCCAGGGCTGTGAACCTGACCCTGTCCATGCTGCTCTCAAATGCCTCTCCAGACACCTCCTCTAACAACTCCAGCAGGACACAGACTGTATGGGAGTCCAGCTTCCCCTAACGGCAGCCCTGTAGGCACCGAGACGTCTTGACAGACACAGACACTGGTATAACATTTTCAAAAGGTTTAAGCCAAAATTAGCACCAAAACCAGAAGGACCAGGTTAGGACCAAAAGATCTAGGAAACTGATGGCTTTGCCAGACATCTTTACCCATTCCACTCCCTCTTCCTTACCCCTGAGTCAACACCAACCCAACTGGCACCGTGGTGACAGAGGAGTGATAGGAATGTGACAGTTCCAGCTTAAGTGCATGGAGAGAGACCTGCACACACCAACCACATGCTGGAGATTGAAGCAGCATGGCCAGCAGCAGGTTGTAACTGCTTTGTGTGTGAGGAGGAGACTGCCACATGAATTACCTCGCTCCTAGTGGGCCACCTGCAAATAAAGCACTTTGCCCATGGCTTCGCTATCAGTACTCACCAGGGGACTGCTGCTGCTCGCTGAAAGCAGTGTGAGAAGCGGCTTCCAGCGCACACCTTTCCAAAGATTCCTAGGGGCCAGTAGATTTAGGGCAAATCTTTAGAGCAAAACATGTGCATTTGAGGGTGTTTGGGCTGGGGTTTTCTCAGCCAGCCGTTGTTAGAGCTGCTAATGTAAAATCTATTCTCATTGCAAAATCAAGCATTCACATGAGCATTTGCTCCTGAGCTGAGTCCTCACGACACTCAAAAGCCCATACCTCAGAAGAGCCCTGTTTTGTACACCAGCTGCCCAGTTGTGGGGCCAGCTACACTGGTGCCCACCAGGATTTCCAGGAGCTACCATAGGCACCCTGTGCAGTTCAAGCAAAATTGGGTTTACACTGCAGGAAGACAAGACCTTAGACACAAGATGCATCTGGAAGCACCCAGATAGCAGAGTGTAAGAGGTTGAGAACAAGGAAAAAATGATACAAGTACCCAGGGAAAGAGTTAGAGGAGGGAACAGCTCTTGGTTAGTAACAGTGATGCAGGATGGATGAGCCTGGTGTACCAGGAGCTGCTGCCTCTCAGAAGCCCCATGCTGGGAAGCATCACTGAATTGCCCTGGCTCCCAGTGCAGACTGGTGAAGCACTGGGCCTGACAGGCACTTGCCACACACCTATGTCCAGCAGCATTCACCTGGGAGAGGTGGGTGCTCCTTACTTTCCACTGGCTTAAATCAGGAGCAATTCCCTATGGTTCACAGAGCTAAAGCAGGGAACAGGGACGAAAAACAATCCCACCGTGCGCAAGCAACCATCACAATATTCAGCTGCTAACAAAATAACCCTTAGTTTAGCTTCTGCATTTCTCAGCTCCAGCCCTTTCCTCACACTGGGTTTTATCCAGGTGAATGGCTGACCTCACTTCATCTTTACTCTTCCCCTTAAGTATCCCTGGGGAAAGGCAACAGCCAAACCCCAAACAACCTGGATAACATTTTGTTACTGCCAGCCTGAAATATCTCACACGCCGTGGTGCATGATACCACCACACAGATTCATCTCTTAATACACTGTCCAACCCAAATAAACTTGGGCTTCACTTTGGAATTGATCTCCAAATCCAGGAGCTCTGCAGTGCCCCTCAGCAGCCGACCCTCCTGCAGGGATTTAACCCTCCCTGGCCCATCTGCTCTCCCAACAAGATGGTTTAGCTCAGGCAACATTAAGCATTTGCACTCCTCAGAGTGATGGAAGGAGGGGTGGGATGGCTTTTCCTACCATTAGTCCTGGGATGAAAACAGCCTAGACGTCTCACATCCCCAGCTAGCTCCTGGCCAAGCAGAGGGGAGCTGATTAAACAAGTCATGGCTATCAAAACGCTGCTGCTTTAAACAGGCTCTTCACTGGCTGCAGCCAAAGCCAGGCTACGCCTCACGTCACTGAGTAACAGAAATAGCAGGCATGAGTGAATGAGTATGAAGAGCGCACAGATTTCAAACATACTTGGCTGGGAAGCGCGCTGCCTTCCTGCCGCTGCCCTTCCTGATGCGACGGAGCATGGGGATCTCTCGCTGTCTGCCCACGAAGGAGGATTCTCTTTTTTCCCTTCTTTCTTTTTTTAAGTTTCAGCTTTAATACTACCAGAATCACCTTTATTTTATTTCTTATAGGATACTTCATCTGCTGGATTTAAAAAAGCAAGGTTTGAGCACGAGGAATTCATTTATATTTGCAGCTATTGAATGTGCATGGTGCTCCTGTGTGATGATAATGTACAGGGAAAGGCAGGATTGGCTGAGGGAATTGCTTAGACCGAAAGATGCTTGAATGGCTGCTTGGAATAACAAGCTCTCTATTGTGTGTGTGTGCATGTGTGCAAGTGTGTGTGTTTACGTACGAGCACAGAAATGACAGTAACTTTAAAACGATGCAAGGTCTCCCCACATTGCTTAGTTTTCCTCCTCCAGGTGTGAGGACTTGCTTACCTGTGGGCTCTGTCTGCAGACAGGTGAAGCTGAATTGAATTAGTGCTGTAGTAAATTTATGAATGAAGCAAACTGCAGGTTCAATGGAAGAGGAGCTGAGCGGGGAGATGCGGCGCGTTGGTCTCTCTCCGGCAGGAGCTGTCACAGCAGGGAGCCACACAGACATGCATAGGCATGGCACAGACCTGCTGCAAGTGCCTGGAACACAAAGTGAGGCAGCTGCAAGAACACAGCACCTGAGCAGTGGAAACATGCTCCTGAAAATGAGCTAACAGAAATCCAACTGAGCTTGAGACCAGCTCTGGGCTTGGCTGGAGCATCCTACGCAGAGCCATTCATTTCCAACCAAGTGTGCTGGTGACTGTGTGGCAGAGGAGGAGGCAGAGCTCCCTGAGCATCATGTCTTCTTCATGCGTGACGCTTCTGCTGCCAGCACAGCTTGGCCATGAACAGTGATAAAGTGGATGATGAGAGAGCAGGCTGGTGCCTGGACACACTGGCTACACACACCCAGAGGCAAGCAGGAGAGCACAGCACAGCGTGGCAGGGGAGGGAAGAGGCAGATTTGGGTTTGCAAGAAAGCCAAGATGCTGGTGAAGCTGCTGCAGACCAGCCCAGAGGAGCGACATCCTTAAGGAGCACTGGCCACTGAAGAACCCCACTTCATCTTTCCCCTTGGATATCTGCACTGGAGGGACGTGGGTGGGAGGTGGGCTCTCTGTGTATTATGGTTTTTTGCTTGCACCTCTATCCCAATTTTAAGAAAAAATCTCCCTCTGTACTGGATTGCTCTCTGTTATACAGAGTTTTTGCATGACATCTCCATAGCACCTATCACCCGCAAGAGTTGGTAATAGGAAGAAGAAGAAAAGGTGAGGGTAAGTCACAAAGGGGATGAACACTGTCCATCCTCAAGTGCTACAGAGGTACCTGTCAGGGTCTTTGCACAAGGACAGTGGAGGAGGGCCTGCTGCTGTAATCCCGCCAAGGAGCTAGTGGGAGCAGAGGTGCAAAGGAGTCAGAGCTGGTGCAGAGGCAAAGGGACACTGAAGTCACTGGGAAAGGTTGTAAATTCCCAGGGTAAATCAAACCCCACGTGCCCAGCAGAATGAAGCACAGGGAAGATTTTGCCTGCTGAGCCCTGCGAGGACAAGGCGGTCCTTCTCACAGCACTTTCCTGAGACAATCTGAGTAAAGTACTCAGTGCAAGCACACTTCTATGTGCAGTGAACTTTAGGTTGGCACAGGCTTTTGGTACGCCTTAAAATTAGTGCATTTTAGCTACTTCTGGAATGTTTCTCACAGGTAGGTTTGATCTCCCTTCGCCTGCACCCAGAGCCAGCATAAATTCAAAGCAGCACATTCATGATTTGTACAGTATTGAGCTGGAGCTAACCAAAAGCTCCTGTGTACAAACAGTGACTACCTGCCTCATATGCTGCAGGGCAACTCACACCTTCCTGCATAAGGCTGTTTAGACAGGTTCACAGACAGGTCTGTCTGAAACAGATCTGCACATGGACACATGAAGATCCTGAGGGATTATACTTGACAGAAAGCATCAAAAAACCCTGTGTTTAGAGGCATAGAAAACCCACAGTGAAACCTACACCTTGCTTTACGGATATAAAGTGCCTTTTTCCTCTCTCATTCACACACATTTTGAAGCTGCAGGTCAGGACATAGCGGAAGCTTCTTACTCAAGGGGAATTGCTCTGTGAAAACACTGCAGAAATGCTGGACAGGACTTTGAATGGATCGCTTACACAAAACAGACAGCTTGGCTGCAAATGGTAAATTCAAAGCTTGTTTACCCTTTCTGGGGGGCTTTTACTCCTGAAGGAGTTAAGAGCTTAGCAAAGAGGTTTAAGCAAACACGCTGCTGGGACTGTAAGTTGTCATTATGAATTTAGGAAGGACACTTTTTTTCTCCAAGCCCAAATTAATTTCAAGGATTACAGCAAGTGGTTCCAATGACCCACACAATCTCTTCTGTCTCTTTTCCTTGGACACACTACGATACGTCACACATCAAAGCTGTGCTCTTGTAATGATAGCATGAACCTTACACAAATCGCCTCAGTGCAGAAGATGGTTGGCACTCAGGGACAGGTAATTTCTGCATGATAATTTGTGTTGCTCTGGCAGATTTCTAATATGTTGGTTTCTGATGTCTTTCTTCCAGTGGAGAATGCAGATCTTCCTTGGATGAGACCCTGCTAAGGAATGCTTCACCATCTCCCAGGAGCTGCACTTCTCAGAGCAGAAAGAACAGATCTTCAGATCCCTTGGGCATGAACAAAGGCTCTGGAATTTAAAGGCCAGGAGGATGTCTCTAACTGATGAGCTGGAGACCCACTTTTCTGCAACCCCCTACATGGTGGCAGACACAAGTGAGGGCAGCCTGTTCAGAATCAGACCCAATGTCTCTGCCAACGCCACCAGGGATGGCGCATCAGCGGCCGGTTCCATGGAGGACATGATTGCCATCTGCACCATCGGGACAATCCTCTCCCTCATGTGTGTGATTGGGGTGACAGGCAATGTCTACACCTTGCTAGTGATGTGCCATTACTTGCGGTCATCTGCTTCCATGTATATTTACATCATCAACCTTGCGCTGGCGGACCTGCTTTACCTTCTTACCATCCCCTTCATTGTTGGGACCTACTTCATTCAGAAATGGTACTTTGGGGACATTGGCTGTCGCATCTTGTTCAGTCTGGACTTCCTCACCATGCACGCCAGCATCTTCACTCTTACAGTCATGAGCACAGAGCGCTACTTTGCTGTGCTGAAGCCCCTGGACACTGTCAAGAGGTCCAAGAGTTACCGAAAGGCCATTGCTGTTGTTATCTGGCTGGTGTCACTGCTGCTCACTCTCCCAATGCTCATCATGATCCAGCTGGTGCACAGGGACAACAAAAGCATTTGCCTGCCCACTTGGAGCAAACTCTCCTACAAAGTCTATCTCACCATCCTTTTTGGTACCAGCATCGTGGGACCAGGCGTGATCATCGGCTACCTTTACATCCGATTAGCTAAGATATACTGGGTGTCACAAACAGCATCCTTCAAGCAGACCAAGCGGCTGCCGAATCAGAAGGTGCTCTATTTAATCTTCACAATAGTGCTGGTGTTCTGGGCTTGCTTCTTGCCTTTCTGGATATGGCAGCTCCTCTTCCAGTATTATGAATCCTTCCCTTTATCTCCCAAGGTAATGAAGAACATTAATTACCTGACAACCTGTCTGACATACAGCAACAGCTGTATCAACCCCTTCCTCTACACCCTGCTCACCAAAAACTACAGGGAGTACCTGAAGAACCGACAGCGGACCCTTAGCAGCAGCAGCGGGTACTTCCAAAGGAGGAATAGGTTCCAGAGGATTTCAGGGAGATCCCTGTCCACAAGCAGCCAGCACTGCACAGAGACATACGTTCTTGCTCACGCTCCTTTGGGAAACAGCAATGCCTGAAGGTAAAATACATCTCCAAGAACAATCAATACTGACTTCCATATTGCTTTGATTTAAAGTGTACATTGTAAAGACAAAGCCCTAGCAGATCCGTAATGTGCACACATTTAATCCAGAGGCTGCGCTGTGTGTCTGTTTCCATTTTCTTCAGTGCCACCAATTTGATGCTAGCAGCATTCAGCTGAACATCCATCTAAATAGCCCTTCCCTTTTATCTTTGTATTTTATAGTGTAGCCATCAATAATGAAAGCCTATAACAGGGTCATGTTTTTAACAGTATCAGCTGTCTACAGAGTTTAAAATGATGTTATCCAGTGAATGGCTGTAGTTTGCTCTTTAGGTGTAATGCTAAATTTGTAGTTGTATGAGGACTAAAACCAATGAAATAAAGACAAAGTAGCTGATGTTTGTGACATACAATCCAGTTTGAATTTGGTATAGCACCGGACAATGTGGATGAGGCAAATCTAGGGGTGTTTGTCCTGGTTTTGGTTGTATTGACGTTTATTCTACACTCATGTACATACTGAGCTTGATTTTCCATTCATACAGGTGTCTGTAGTGGAGTTACACCACTGCTCATATTAGTAAGACAGGATTCCCATGCCAGTGCCATCACCAGGGAGCACTCATCGTGCCCTAATGCACTGACCCCAAACATATGAGCAGCCATGTAGGGGAACATCATCTGTGTTGGACAAGTGTACCTGCCCTCTGCCCTCCTCCAAGGAGGAATTGGGAACCTCCGCTATTACTGTCAGGGCATCCATCAACAAACTGCAACATCCAGCCTGAGACACCAGACCTGTATCATGAAGGCCAAGAGAAAACTACAGGGGGTGAGGGGAGGGAGGGGATGAAGAGACGCAATTTCCAATGGGCAAAGCTACGCTATGTGAAGTCCCTAATATTGCAAGTTATAAAGAGCCAGTTCCCCTTTAGTGAGATCACTTGTTCCTTTCACAGGAAATGATCTTGCTTTACTGCTAAAATATGTGAGTGCAGTCCTGCCTGCACCAAGAACACTTTGCCTGTCCCAGCTTTCACTGATGATAAAGCATCATTAGTGTAAATATATCCTTCACATCTGAGACTTCTCCACTGAGTGTAAAAGAACCCTCTCTGGGATGCTGCCAACCTCCGTACAGGAGTCCTGTGCTTGCATTAGCCCTGTTACCTCATTAGCAAGGATCCAAGGATGCAATGCCAACACAGCTCTAGCAAATTACAGAATTAGAAGCAAATTAATGCTTAGTAAATTCAGAACTGCATGGTGATATGCCAGCCATTAGGCAGTGAGCTCTGTGTGCTTCTACAGAAACTGAATTTAGGTTTTAACCATCTATGCCTCTTCAAGGCATTTAAATGCTTGTTGCTCATGGGGACAGTGAGAGCTCTGCCTCCAGCCTACCTGGGTGACATGCTTGGAAAAGAAATTGCCTCTCGCATGCATGGCTTAAAGTTTGTTATGTGTGGGGAAGATGACACATGTCATGCAACAAGGCTCTCATGCATGAAGTTTTAACATTGAGCTGCGGCAGAAATGGAAGACCCTCACTTTGTGTTCCCAACTGCTTCCATGCACACCATCAACAGTGGTCCTGCAGGGCATAGCACCTTACCTGTTCCCTGCTTTCAGTGCAGTACACTGACTAGCAAGTCCTGCTTCAGGATTAGCCCCTTCCTGTTTTCAGAGGAGCAGAAATACTGGAATTAAATCTAGCTATTTCCTATGCTGACAGTACTTGCTAGTTTTCAGGGCCTCCTCAGAGTGCAGACACACTAGTCCAAGCCCATTAGAAGAGTAAAGCATCATTCACCCCACTTAAGGTAAGATGGAGGCCATGGATGAAAGGTGAAGAGGCTGGCTATATCCATGAACCCATTTTCCACTTACATGTTTATCAAGGATCAAAATGTAAAGTTTGGCCTCCTGTTTTTTGGATACTGCAATTTTAACTTCTCCTTGCTCAGAAATAGCCAAAAAAGCCCAAGACAAGCCCAGCATGACCAGTTCCCATGATTGTGAATGAAAGCTACTGCAGGTTGATCCTTTAGCAAGCACAGTCCATCTCTTCTAAAAACAGACAGTCAAAATGAGAGGGCAGTTTGCAAATCTCAACTCATGCAGGCTTTACACACCCATGCCGATACTGCAGAAGAGTTACTAGAAGATACAGGAGCAGACCTGTCTTCAGAGTTAACCAATCCAACCCCTTTGTCCCTGCTCTGATGAACTTCTCCGAGCCCACCGCAGGCAACGCATCTCACATTAAACGTTTGCAAAAAGCCTACCACGGCTCCGTAGGTGCCACAAGCACCCTGAAAGCAGCACAACCAATGTGCTCTACAAGTGAGGCCATGCCAGCCCTGCAATGCCCTGAGAGGTGAGCCAGCTCCATGCAGGGTGTGAGGGTTCCCAGGGGGGACACACAGCCTCAGCCCTAGGCTGCGCTTTCACTCCTCCTTTGAAGTTTGTGCTGTGCTGTTCTCTCGGCAGGGGCTTGCAGTGTGTTTATGAAATCAACAAAGCCAAGAGAAAATAGGACACCTGCAAGTCAGGGAAGGGTTGCAGGTGATGCTTCCAGCAGTCCTGGGTCAGCTTTGAATGATGACATGTTTCATTCAAGCTTTTCAATTTCCACCCCAGGCTGGGATTTGGTTTTGCTACTTCAAACACTTGCATCCATCAGCACTCAGCGCAGGCAACAAGAAAGGAATATTATATACAAGTAAAAGCAAGGCTCTGAGCCGTTCACAAGCAGCATGTGCCCCAGCTCTGCATCCCAACTAACGTTACAGGGCATCAGCCACGCTCAGATACCAAATGTTAGTATTAGCTTCCCTCTACCTGAAACCAAACAGCAACTCAACCACGAGAGCCTGCTGGAGGTAAATGAAGGAGCCAGAGCAGCCAACGAGGTTCAAAGACAGAACAGCCTCCTCCAAGACATGCATTAATTGCTTGGTTAATAACAGCTATAAAATAATTATTGTGACCATTTATTCCTCCTTGCAGAAGCATATCATCAGTCAAAGATCCAAAAGGTGACTTTGAAATGGGTGTGAAAGGGATGTGTGCGTACACATGGCCATGTGCTTGCGTACCTCAGACCATGCTCCTGCATTTGCACCCTGTTCACTAAATCTTCCCTCTCTGTGGGGTGAGACCAGGAGCCAGGAGCTGTTTCATCATCCTAAAGTCTTAAATCCACCCATCTCTCAGACATGCAGCGCCCCACAGCCTGGATTTCACCAGCTGAACTGCACCGAGCACAAGTCAAAACTCCAGTTATTTTGCCTTGCTAATTTAAACCAGGGAGCATTGAGCAATGCCTCACGACTCAGGGGAAGTAGAGTTGTGAATACACCGTGGCAGGGTGTCCAAAAAGGACCAGGTCAGAGATGCTGGCTCCTTTGGTGCTCCTACCAGCTAGGAAAGGCTAGGTACCCACTCTGGTGGCTGAAACAGGCAGCAAAATATAGCTGGGGCCAGGCACTGTTTTCAGTTGGAGAGTGTCTTTGCCAGAGAAGGATGACGTTTGTGTTTACCCAAACTATTTGCAAATCCACCCAGAAACTTAAGAATCCTTCTGGAAATTCTTTTTTTTCCCCCCAAACACTGAATTGTCTCATTTCAGCCTTTAGGAGGCAAACCAGCACAATTTCTCGCTTCAAGATGAAGTTTTACCCATTGGTTTGCTTATACTTAATTTAAAAAAGCTTCTTTCCATTTTGTCCAAACCACAGGACTTACAAAAAGTCCCATGGTCCAAGTAGCAGGGCAGAGAGCAGCTGCTTACTGCCCTGAGCATCCCTCTGCCCAAAACCTGCCTGGATGGGATAAGCACCTACAATGGGGAGTGGTGCAGCGCCCACCCCCTGCCCGATTCCCACATGCAGTCACAGCAATCACAGGCACAAACTTTCCTCCTTGCTCACTGATGGAGCCTGATTTAATCTGTCTGATTTGAGCCCCCACCTTGCTCCTGCAACCCAGCAATTGCAAGGGCACAAAGTGAGGCTGCTTTGGGCCACTCTTTTCTCCTGTGCAAGTGTCCCACACTGGGCTATCTCCAGCTAGCAGCTCTTCAGCCTCCTTTTAACCAGATAGAAAAACCTTGGCACATGCTCCTAGAAGAGGATCTGGGCAATAAATCACCATGCAGAGTTTTCTTTCACTTACAGCTACGAGAGGCAAGGAGTGGCTGGGTGACAAGCAGAGATATAAGGAGCTTTTTAGCTCTACATCACTAGTTTAACATGCGGACCAGGTTGAGAGGGGTGGGATTCCCAGATCAGCAGGTGACCTTTCATTTCTCTAGGGTGCTTGCTTGGCAACTTCTCATTTCACTGTTTGCTTGAGGGCATTAAAAGGAGAGGGCAAAGACTGAACAGATCTTGGAGAGCAAATCCACATCTTGGCAGAGCTGCCTAGAAAAAAACCATTCCTCTTGCCGAAGTGATTTGCATCTTCCATGACTGCCACACTGGGATGCCTACAAGGACATGATCTGCCTGGGGCATGCATGAGCATCCCTCCATGCAGGGCCCAGTGGAGCTGTTCCACACACACTGGCTTTTTTTCCTTCTCAACATGCATGATCAAACCTCACTCAGCCGCTGCTCTTTCTCCAGCTCAGACTCCAGCTGTCTCCAGTGCATTGAAAGAAAAGCATCAAACCCTCCCTTGTATTTGACTAGCTCTACTTTAAATGGACAGCCAGGTACACTCAATGTTATCCTGTGCGCTCCTAGATCCAGGCCAGCTCTGCATGAGGATTTGTGCCCTCTATTTATTGCATGAACTGTCATATCCTGAACAAAGTGTCAGTTCTAAATGATTCTGATCACTTCTGCAACTTCAAGTCCTGCTTACACCTGCTTTGCAGTTAAGGAGACTGATTTAGGCACATCAGAAGCATGGTGGAATCAAGGTAATCAAAGAGGCAGTGTAATAGCAGAGAACAAATTATACTGTGAGAATTTAGAGGCATTTAGAGGCATATTTCAAAGTGGGCTGGAAAAGGAGAGGCAGAGCGAAAGCAGGCAATTTGTTGCTGATTCCCAGTTTTCCAGTGGAGTAAAACTACGCCGCAAACTGCAAACGTTGCAGACAATATCTCACATTGTTGAATGAGTGCAAGCAGCAGGTAAAGCCATTGCTGGCATTAATAAACACACATATGTGAGGAAAAATAATCTTAGTTTTACATACCCAGTGATGGACCCTTCGCTAACTTTCATTACTCAGGAAAGAGACCTCAGAACTCTAAGTGATCCCCAGCTTCATGCTCAGCAGCAATGCAAGAAGCAAACATGCCAGTTGTGCAGAAAGGCACCAGGAGCAAAACTGGTTCAACCCAGTCCAACCACCTTGGGTTTATAACAAGGTTTTTCAGTTTATCACCTCTCCTGTTACTGAAGTACAACATCAGACTGTCCCGCGCTGTGATCACAGCTACTTCACTTCACTTGGTGTATACTTCAAGCAGGTACCAACCAAAAATGCTACAGGTCTGAACGCTACAGGATAAAGCACATAAATCCAACGTCTGTGTGACTACCACAGGCAGCTTTAAGGCCAAACTGCAGCAGTTGGCTAAATGCAGTAGGTGCTGTATGCATTTTAGGTGAAAGCTTTTCTTGTTTTGAGTCTGCTTTCCCAGGAACGAACACCCCATCAACACAGTTAGAGATCAGGGAGTTCACCAGTCAAAACAGTCGGAGTTTTATATGCACCCTGAAGGCTTGCTGCTACATCCAGTCTTCCCAAATGTTCATCACCTGGCAAGCCATCTGGCTGGGAGGAGAGCTCATGTTTTAGCCACAAAAGAAAGTGCAAATATCATAAATTCAGCTTCAAAAACCAAAACACTCAATCATGCATAATTTTAACTGTCATTAGATTTAATTACATGTCAAGTAGCTGCTGTTACTAGTTTAAAGCTGTCTAGAAAGATAATAGCATAACACGATAAGAGCAAATACATTAAAAAATCAGTGAAATAACCAGCCTCAACAACAGAGTGAAACATCCATTGACACAGGGCCAGACAGGATGCGATTTGCCATAGCAACTCTGACTGTAGCTACTGTCTTGGCTGATTCTGGCATTACCCCTTTCACACAGGCACCCTGAAACTCCTGTAACAGGGTTAACTCACTGGCACCAACAGTGATTCCAGCCATAAAACATCCAAAACCTGGTTTTTTGGATGTGCCACTCACTAATGGACAGATCCCTAAAAATAAATTAATCTTTGTGGGAAAGGAAGGCAAATGCCAGTACTTAAGTACGAGCATCAGTAAGGGAGTTCTTTGAGCCCTGTATGAATCAAATATTATGACAAAGATGTCTAATTCTTAATCACTACGGATCAAAAAGAGAAACAACAATAACAAAAAGGAGGGAGGTACCCACATGCTTTGGGAAGCAGTGTAGCAACGTTCCTTCCAAGGTTTTCTTTTCCAAGAAATCTCAATTACTTTCAGTTATTGAACCTGGTGCACAAATCTGAGCACACAAGGCAGCAGTAGTGCTCTCTGGCTTCTAATGTGTTTGTGTTTGCTGGAAATGCTAAGGGAAACACGCATCGCCAGGTGATTACTTGTTTAGTTTATGGTTTACTGCTCAAAGGAGAGTGTAACATAATTAATTCATTAACTACAAGCATTTTACAACCACAGTTGTTGCATCCAAGATGTCTCTGTGAGTTGGTGAATCACTGGTACTCTCTGGTATGCTTGGAGGCAACTTTCTGTTCAGCATCCAGAACAGGGACTGGAAGGAGCTCAGCAACGAAGGCAACAAGACACAGCATGCCACGAGCCCCAGCAGCCATTGACCTAGCAGCCCTCGCAGAACAACCTCGCTGGGGGTTGGAAGTGCAGGAACAGAGCTTGAGCATCTCCACTCAAGTCAAGGGAGGAAGAGTTTTGTGGATTTCATCCTTGTCTTGTGTATTGCCAAAATATTCAGACACTTTGGCAGCATTTGGCAAACCCTGGAGGTGAGTAAGACAGGAGTGGAGCACTGGTGGAGTCCTGCCTGGGGCTGGCTGAAATGTGCAGGTAGCCCATGGAAAGCAAGTCTGGCTATGAAGGACAGCGGCTAAACCATGCAGTGAACCCAGGACTGGCACAGAAATATGTTCTGGTTCAGGCTGAGATCTCTGGAAGAAATATGTGTTTCATTTTGCCCACAGTCTGCCTATCCTGTGTTTCTAACTGGGGTGATGAATCTCCTATTTCATGCAAACTGAGCTTAGCAGGGCTCAACTGCAGGGACAAGTCTATAAGCAATAGAGTAAGTTGATTTCCACTGGACTCAATGCAGTTGTACCGTTTTACACAAAAAACCAAAACAAACCCACCCAAACCATTTTGTACCCTTTGATTCCACAAAACATGAATTTCAGCTGTCCACATTAATAACAGTCAAGATATCAAATGATCTTAATGAGGTTGGATGGGGCTTGGAGCAACCTGGTCTAATGGAAGGTGTCCCTGTCTGTGGCAGGGGGCTGGAACTGGATGAGCTTTAAGGTCCCTTCCAACCCAAACTATTCTGCGATCTCGTGAATGACAAAGTACTCCATTTAGTAGGACTTGCAGTACTCAAATGCGAGGTCTACCCCAAGTCCCACTATAAACAGTGAAAAACAATATAACATGAGGTGGAATTTCCAAAGCTTTGCAGTCTCAGAATATCAGAAAATGGTACATTTCTTCTAAGGGCAGCTTATGCTGAAGCTTCCTGCGCTGTTCCAGCCTTCTCCTTCATGGCTGGATTTCAGTACAGCAGCTTTGGCCATCTGGCTTCATTAAAACATCATCGTGTCCCTGGCTTTTTTTGATGGACCAAAAATAGTAAGAGTGCTTTCCCATTTACAATAAACCAGTGTTGGCTGGTGGGCTGGTTACAATTTAGTTTTGCTAATTAAAGAGGAACCATTTTTGTAAGCTGCTGGGGCTTGTTTTGCTTGTGCTCTCTAAAAATCCTTCCTGATTTGAAATCTATCTCTGAAAAGATTTGCTTTTGGCCAACCTGCAGAACATACACTGAAGCAGACGTCCAATGCTGCCACACTGCGGCACCTCAGCAAGAGAGGAGCTTTAATTCATCCTTTTCCTGATCAATGGAGGGAGCTAAAACCTGAATAACCTCTAAGAGAAAACAACCAGCACCAAAGCACTATGCAGCAGGATCAGCCATGGGATCAGACCCCACTGTAGTGGCTCTTTATGGCTGCCTTTGCCCTGGGCAGTTGGGCTAGGAGGTAAGGGCATGCCTGTGCCCAGCTAGGAGAGGGCTCCATCCTTTCCATGCAGCTGCCACCCTAAGACTTCCTGTTCAGGTTAAAGGAACAAGATTGACTGCAATGCACAAAGCAACAGTACTCAGGCAGCAGAGGCCTAAAAGCTGTCTCCCATTCTGCAGGCACACTAGGCTATTAAAATTCTTGACTGAGAAAAGAAGTCCATAGGCTTTGACGCGTGGGTTTGGAGTGCTTGAGGATTATCTTGGATGTTTTAAGAATCACAAATACCTGCTTTAGACATTTTCCTTGGAAGAAAAAACTCCTCAAAGCCTTGGTGATGAAAAGCAAAAGCCCAGTCTATGATCCCCCACCTGAAAAACAAAATACCCTTTGCAGGGACAGGAATGGGTTCTTGTACACTCCCCACACCAGGAAATCAGTGTGTCCCCACAGAACAGAGGGAGCAATGGGGATGTGGCTGAAATGGAATAGTTAAACTGGCTCCAACATGCTTTCAAGTGAGCCCAGATCTGTTGATTAATTTTTCTGTGTTCAAGATTCTCATCACTGCCTTGCCCTTTCCTTCCCCTACCCTTTGTCCCTCTTGCTAATTTAGGATATAAAATCCCCAGGACACCAAATACCTCTTGCAAAGCCTGTGTAGATGTTCAGTACAGCGGGGCCTCAAAGGTGATCAATGACTTCAAAAGCACCTGTGATACAGACAACAAATTTTCAGCTGCAAATGTTTAAAGCAAAGGTATTTACTAGAGGGAGGCTTTAATCCTGTACAAAGCTGGTGCTGTGGTGTCAGGTGTTCATACATAGATAGCATACATCACCTGCGTTGTGTGCAAGGAAGCAGCAGGGGATATCTCTGCAGCAGGAGGGACCTCTCTCAGTGTATGCCACTTGCCGCTCTGTGGGATGGCTCTGCCCTGCCCAAGCCAGGTTATCCATTTGCTTCCAGAGTCATTGCAGTAAAATAGCCTTCATTTTATTCCCTTCCATCTCACCCCCTGGGGCCAGTGAATAATAAAGCAGTCTTTCTGCCCTGCTGTGGAAAGAATGGATGTCTCTGGATATGTGCTTATGGAAGAGCTGCACTGGCATATTCAGAACTTCTCTTCCTGGCCAGGTAAATCCATCACTGACATGTAAAAATGCTGCCCAAATGGATTAGCTATCACTTTGCATATCTTGGCTAAGGCAAGCAGGCTAACATCAGGTGACCCTAGTCTTAGTTAAATGCAGTAGTTTCTCCTTAGAAAGGCAAGCTCTGCTTAGAGAGACCATGAGCTTGAAGTACTCATGACACTATGCAGCCCTGCTCTAACACCCACTGCAGCTGCCCAACACCCATCCAAGCCCACCAGCTGCACCTGAAAATTGGGTCTGAAGAGTTCAGAAACTGCCTTTCACAGGGCTTCTCCCCACAAGCATCTGTATGGGTTACTCCCAGCTGCAGCTCAGCAAGCTGCAGAAGCGCTCCATGCCAGAGGAGCTAGGAACGCCAACCAGAGCAAACCTCCACACACAGCTGTGAAGCAGAGATGAGATGGTGTGCAGGCAGGAAAGGACTTCTGCAGCTTTGGGTAACCGTCTGCCAGACAGAGGTGGAGAAGGGCTGTGGATCTGTCTCCTAGGGGTTAGCAAACGCCTCCAGAAAAGCACATATCTCAAACAGCTTAGCTCTGGACAGGAGGAACAGTGTGTCAGAGGGTCCCCTCTGCCTCTCCTACAAGAAGGTGAGCTCCCATCCCGGGTCTGGACCTTGAACAAGTTCCACTGCATCCCTGTCAATAAAGCTCATGACATTTGCTTTCCTTATTGAAGTCCTTTGAGATCAATGCATGAAACAACAGTACACTGTATACCACTTGGATCTTCTCTTCAACTAACACACAGTTCTATGTTTTCTTTTTTTTTTCCTGAGTGAAATAATTTTCAGGAAGAGAGAGGGTTTGCCAGGTCAGCTGAGAAACAGAGCAAGTAAGTTGGGGTCCCAGTAGGGAGACCCAAGAGCTCTGCTCAAGGCCATGCTGAGCCAAAGCCATCTACCTGGCATGGGGCAAGGCAGCTTCAGCCTTGAGGGATTGAGCATCTCCTCACTGCAGGACCTGCCTCCTGGGAGGCAGACTGAGATGTGAACACTGCTCCCGCAGAGGCAGGACAACACTGAGTTATCCTTGGCATGAGTCCCCTGAGCTGAAGTGATGCTTGTAAGAGTGCTCTCTAAATGAAAAAAAATACACCCAAGCTGAGTTAAATGGCAGAGGTTTCTTTAGAATACGGGGTTGTTCTGGCACCTTGCAAGGCAGCACACTGTGGAGGTTGCTCTGTCTCCATCTTATTTATTTATGTAGTACTTGTGATTTGTAGTTCTTGTTCCGGGCTGTGCAGAGCTTGTGTGCAGAAGGTGGAAGGGATCATAGAATCATAGAATGGTTTGGGTTGGAAAGGACCTTAACATCATCCAGTTCCAACTCCCTGCCATGAGCAGGAACATCTCACACTAAACCATGTCACCCAAGGCTCTGTTCAATCTGGCCCTGAACACCTCCAGGGATGGAGTAGTCACAACTTCCTTGGGCAAATCCATGATGCCTACTGATGGGGGAACCAAGAACTGCCTACGGGCAGCAGAATTACCACATAGGAGAGTGGATGCTTATCAGTGGACATATGCATGCGGTTGCATCAGTGTGAAAGTGTGTATTCCTCTTGTGCATAACAGGCAGACTGGGGGACATTCAGTGCATGCATATGGGTGTGAACATGAGCAAAAGAACCACACTTCTCCTAACCCACACTAAGGCAGCTTTGTTAACATCCCTGGTAGATCAGCAGCAAAGATAACAGAGCTGTCCTTCAGCTCTGGAAAGAGCAAGTGCATGCTTTGGGTAAAAGGTCACTGGGAGACAGTCAAGTGCCACTTGCACTGACTTCCATCCAAGGAATTTTCTAAGACCTTTCCCGAGATGTGTACCACATCTGCTCAGCATCACCCCCACAGCCTCTAAGCACCAAGGTGACAAACCAGCTTATCAAAGTGGGGGGAATACAAGAGCCTTGTAATAACAGCACCTAAAACCCACATAGGGAGGAACAATTTGTCATTCATCATTCCTGCAACAGAAAGCTATAGTGGGCTACAGTGAACTTCTCTGTTATCTGCATCCATTACACTGGAAAACCTCAGCAGTGTGTCACAAGCACAGTTACAACAAACCCAGGCAAACCCAGCTCAAAGCATGGTACCGAGCAAGCACCTATAAGGATGGGAATGTGCAAACAGATGTAAAGATTGTCCAGTTCCAACATGGCCCAGAAGCTCAGCCTCTTAACAGGCAGAAGCATAGAGGTGAGATCCCATCCCATGTTCAAGCAGATGACCTCAATGTCCATGTCCTCCTATAGCTTATGTAGTAACCACACCACATGTCTCTTCTCCATCCTGGGAGGGACTTGCCTCTCAGAGGAACTGGACCAAACAGGGGCTCTGAACACACAGCTCTGGGATAGATCTGCATCACACCAGAGTCACACCATCAACATGTCTGGTCTTTTGGTTTGATTCATAATTCTGCAGAGAGCACAGGAGTTACAGAATACATGGCTGGTTCTGAAGACCAGTACAGCAGGAACAGTGTGCACCCTCTAACCAGCAGAGCCTGCACTATTAGTCATCTGTCAGCAACAGAAAAGCAGTTTAATTGGCATCATACAGTATGTGGCTATCCTACAGGAAATTGCATCTTGTTGCACCAAGCCACAGTAAAAGAGATCTATATAACTGCTGCTCAATGCATTGAGGCCCTACAGCAAATCACTAATTTGAAGCATACTAAATATGGGACCAGTTCAAAAGCCACTGCAGGTGGCAAAGAGCATCCCGCTGACCTCAGCAGGCTTTGGATCAGTCCCTGTATGACTGCGCATGCCTGCTGCCTGTCATGTTTTGCAGTGCACAGGTACATCTCACAAAGCCCCAGCTCACTTGGGTGTGAAATGAATGCTGTCTGTTTTGGCAGACATACAGACAGGGAAAGCAGGAGACAGACACAGAGGGAACAAATAGGGGTTTTTTCTTTTTTAGCTCTTGACTACTAGTCTTTTCTGTGACAATCCCCATGGCATTCGACACATCAGAAATTCAAGAGGCTGCTATAGAGAAGCAGCAGGTGTGCATGGGTGGGAAAGCTTTAAAATAAGCACTTTAAGATTAATTGTTAGTTAATGATGTTTTACTGATGCTACTCAGATACTGGCATGTGAGCAGCTGGTGCCTATTCTGCTCACATAGCCACAACAGATAGATGTGCTTTATCTCTTAACCATGCTGAGTGCACAGCACATTCCTCTGAAGAT
Source organism: Psittacus erithacus (assembly GCA_009867235.2). Lineage (NCBI taxonomy): Eukaryota > Metazoa > Chordata > Aves > Psittaciformes > Psittacidae > Psittacus > Psittacus erithacus. The sequence continues at coordinate 18,311 of WYDI02010395.1, read as the reverse complement.
TTTCATTCACCCTCAAAGCACTTGGAATACACGGAGATCTGTTTGTCCAACTCTCCACCCAGCTCCTCCCTTGTCCTCCCTCTTCCTTAGCACCACAGCTTCAGCAAAAATGCTGGGTACGTCCTCCGAAGTGTGCTCCTGTGTGGTTTTCTTTGCAGCCTCACACACGTTCACTTGTCAGCCTAATCCCCAGCTCTTCTCATCAAACCAAAGTACTTAACGGCACTAGAGTGCCTTAAGAGGCTAGCAAAAAGATGACTATGTCCTCAAGATGTGGAAGCTCATCCGGAGTCAGAAAAGCATGCGTAGCAATTCAAAAACTGCTGTAGATGAACCTCTCATTTTACAAGCTAGGAAATAACTCCAAGTTTTTCAGCATGGCCCACAGAAAAAGGCAGGGGGCTGTTTTCTGTTTCCTTGGGCAGCAGCATTTACATGAAGAGCAGCCTTCAAAACTGTCACCATCAGTCAGACCCCTGTAAGCACTTTGAGGACAGCCTTCGCACAGAGCTGGGGCTGTTGTGTCAGGCTCAGACACTCATCAGCAGTGCTGGGCTAGAAGTACAGGGGATAAAGTCCTCTCTGCTGCCAGCAGGACAGGCTGGCCCCAAAACACTAGGATGAGGAAAGCATCCAGGTCCTGCCTTCTTTGAGGCCTGAGGAACAAATTACCATTTCAAGGCATGGTGTCAAGAGAGATATCAAATGCTTTGGCTGTTGGTGCTACTACAGCAATGAGAACAGATTAAGTAGACAGATGTCCAGAAACCAAAACCACGTACATCAGGCAAGAAAGGAATCTCAATCCTTCCCTAGACGAATGGATATTATCATCACTGACTTTTCACCTTGGAGACACCCTGGAATGTCATGCTTTATGGAAATGTTACCTTGTCATCCAATATGGGCCTTTTCAGAAGAGCTTGGTAGTTTAAACTTTCTCACAAGCAGACGCTTTTCCATCTTATGAAGTTACCAGCCTTTTTTAATTTCTCTCTCCATCCAAGACAGAGAATGGACTGAAATCCCTGCAGAGAGTGCGGAGGTGGGCTTGACCCCATGGCGAGACTGGCTTGTGATTTCATCTCCCACAAGCAGTGACACTTATTCCAGGTTTTTGTTTCTCTTTTTCCCTCCCCCTAAATGATCTCAAGTCTCTGATGGGTCCCTGCATTTTGTTCTGTTCCAATCAGCAGCAACGCTAGTGGATTTTGGACTGCAAAAAGCAAAGTGAAAAAGCAGACAGTGGTGGGAGAAGCAACAGCAGACACCCTAGTGCCAGCACTGATGTCATGCTGAATAGACATTGAAAAGAATTTAGTGCCTTGGTATCATTTACTCCCAGAAGCAGCAGCTCTCCAAAGCAGTCCAGCGCAATTCACACCCAGGAATTCTGGTCTCTGCATGCCCAACAAGTGGAACAAACTCTGGTTTGTATCTCACGCTGCAGGGACAAGGATGAGCTGAAGTCTCCTGGACCTTTGCTGCCCAACAGTTTCACAGCAATTTAATAATCTTTACTGGCTCAAATGTGAAAATCCCCCTCCCCAGGAAGTGACCTGAATCAAGGGGAAGGACTTCATGGGTAACACCATGGACGCCCCACATGGATGCAGGACACCCTTGTGTCTCTGCAGAGGGTTAGGCTCATTCAGGTTCCATCCTTACTCCCTGTGCAGGCACATGTTCTGCTGGCAGGGAGGTGCTGAGCAAGTCCGAGCTCACAAATGAAGGGCAGGGATACACCATGGGCTTAGCAGAAAGGTAAAAATGGAAAAGCAGAAGCAAGTGACACTGGGAGATGCTGTCCCTTTCTTATTGTCCTTATGTAAGACCCCACTCCAGCAGAACTAGGGATAACTTGCAGAGATCCAGGATGGACCCAGGCTCCTCTTGGACAGCAGGTACCTGATTGCATCTATTCTGCACCCTCCTGCAGCGCTGTGTCCCAGCCCCAGCCCATGCAATGACTGGTGCAACTGGTCAAGGCCATCTCAGCAGTAAGCCCTGATGCTCTCAGTGTGGGAAGGGCTGGTTTCCAGCAGCAGGACCCTCAACACAGGTGAGAGCAGCAGTGGGGAGTGTGGCTCACCCTGGGTGGAAGCACAGGCACCATGCTGCTCTTGCTGAGCCACTGCCAGCATCTTTGATGCCAGCAGGATGGTGTGCTGCAGAGGCTGGCAGTGCTTTTCTGCACCACAAGGAGTCAGTTCTAATGAAGTCCTTCATCCTCAAAGAGAACACACATACTTTTCAGTACGAATTGGGACTACTGACAGGGCTGGGGATGCTGGAAGAAAACATCCTTCAGGATAAGTACAAGCACTCCTATTCCTGTTATCCCACAGCTTTAGCAGTGTGTTACCATTATTCTCAGCAGATAAAACTCAACCTGTGCCGATAGCAAGCAAAAGACATCATGTCCTGCTTCTGCACCATCCAGTAAAAGAGGACCAAATCATTTACAGCATTATTTACCTGACAGACTTCACATTCAAAAGCTCTCCAGATGCTGAGACACTTGTTCACCAAAAATGTATTCATCATTTTTTCTTCTGTCACTTATCTAATGTATCTGGGTATTTAGCCATTACTGTTTTCTGTACAGAGAGCTTTCTAGCAACACACACAAACCTCATACCAGGTTTTCTATTAGTGGGTGTCACTGGTCTCTGGGTCTAGTGCCACAATTTAGGAATAGGTAAAGAGTCATAATCTGAAAGGGAAACAAAGAAAATCCTGTGGCCAAAACCAAAATCATGAATGAACGTGTCCTGGAGAAACCTTTGGTAAGAAGACAGGGACCCATATTCTGTGGCTACCCCAGCCAGATCCAGACATCTGGTCATCCTCAAGTAATTCCCTCTGCCTCGCTTCATGTATGCAAAGGACTTGGAAAGCAAGAACTGCTTAGCATCCACAACAGCAGACAAGGGAAGAGCTGAGACCCTAAAAGATATAGCCTTAAGCATCAGATGAGTGGAAGAAAGATACTATTGTACAAAACAGCTGTGCCAATACTTCTGATACCACAGCTATCATAAGCATCTCATACCAGCTTTCAGTACAAGAGGCAGACAGATACACACATAAACAAGCCCCAAGCTATGGTACATAAATACAACCAGCAGCATCTATATTCTTCTATCAAAGATCAGCTTTTCCTTTGCTATTCCCAGTTTAAACAGACCAAATGATCCCACAGGAATGAGTAACTTTTAAGATGATCAAAAGATTAAAAGAAATCATCACCTGTGTTTCTCACCATGAACTTAGCTGGCTGGCTGTAGGATTAACTTCCCTTCAGAAGAAGAAAGAAATCATTCCTTATGTAGAAGCACTAAAGCCACCAGGCGCACTTCTCCCTCTCATAATATTCTCTAAATCTATTCATCTGCTATGAAACAGAAGTCAACAAACTCATTAAACTACCAGTGTAATGCGTTTGCCCCACAACCCTTTTTTCCCCCCTCAGTTAATGAGTATGGAGAATTAAAAAAGAACAGATCTGGGAACAGCTCACTGGCACCACCACAGAGAGAGCAGTCACCTTCATGCTCTGGGCAACTGATGAATTAATGGTGAATTAGAAGTGACAAGTTCCAAGAATTCATGCAATGGAGAGAGTCTTCATTTGCTGTAATAAAACAGGCTGGGAAATCATCTGCCATGATGCTATTAACTGGATCCTGAACCCAACTGTCCATCCTGTGATGTGGCTCCTTTGCATCCAGATGAGATATGTGGGCATCAAAGTAGTACAAAGTAATTGTAATGAGCAAGTGCAAGGTGATCATAGCCACATCTCATGTGAAGCAAACACAATCATTTCTTTCATTTCTTCCTTCTCCTTTCCCGACTCACAAAAGACCCAGTTAACATTTACTCAACTGGATTCATTACATGCAGGTATACTCTGATTTTCGTCACTCAGTTTGGACTGGATACCAGTGTCAGATGGGATTGTTACTGGTCCCCAGCTGGATGAAATACATCCACAGACCTGGATTGCTGATGGCAATTTTCACACTTGCAAATTGACACATTTGCTTCCTGCAAATAATTACTCATGGTAACTTTTCCCAAAGGCATTCCTGCCAGCAAACACATTAGCTCAAGTATCTGGGGACTGGACCACGAAGAAGGCCACAAAAAACCAGCAGAAGCAAATGCAACATTTAATTTGACAAATATATACCGAAATATGGCATCCATCCTCCGTGGCAGCCATCCCACAATAATTACACTCCTTGCATCCATGTCAAATTTAGAAAGCCTGAATGGAAGGAAATCAGCAGTATTCTTCTGGGGAAACAAACTTTACCTTGAGTAAAATCTAACTCATGCAACCAGCCGCCAACAGCCCCACCGAGCTCCTAGGCAGAGCTTAAGGACAGACTCGGCCAGTTGTAGGTTACAGAAGCCCATGTTCAATACGTGTCAACATGCCCGGAAGCCCCTGGCCGCAGTCTGAGGAGAATGCGTGTCAGATTCTGCAAGGCAGCAGTCTGAGGGAGCCGAGATTCGTACTTGTCACTGATGACAGTGAGAAACCTTTCAAGGAATACTCTGAGACAACTGGTTTAGGTAATTACAGAATTTATGTCTCCTACAGCTCCAGGGGTTTCACTGCTATCCCGGAGCTCTCAGTGCTGAGCAGTCAGCAGAAGAAAACGTAACATCGTCTTTGGATGGAGAGTGTATGATCATACAAGACAAATAAAGCAATCAACTTTGATATATGGTTAGGTGAGAATTAAGAACCCCTCCCTTGGAGAGGCAGAGACAGTGGGAAGAGCCTCACTGCAGCAAAGCACTCGGTTGCCCAGAAAATGCCAGCAGAAGCAGTGACCACATTCTGGTTTACTTCCATAGGGCAGCCAGAAGCAGCTCATTTGCAAAGCCACTAAGTTTGCCAAGACTTCTCATTATGGTGCACATTTATGTGGTTAGTCTGCAAAGATTTTCATGGTTTGAAGGTATTACAGACAGTGTGTTGAGGTCTTATTCAGGGATAGGGTGTCTAGAGTAAGTGTCTACAGCTATAAACCACAAGAGTCTCAAGCCACAGCTCTGAATTTCCTTAGTGTTGTAGAACATCAAATTCATCACTTCAGTAGCAGAGCGTGGGCGACATGGTTTAGTGTGAGGTGTCCTTGCCCATGGCAGGGAGGTTGGAACTAGATAATCTTAGGGTCCTTTCCAGCACTAATTATTCTATGATTCTATGAATAGCACCCCAACTGAGATTTCAGTGAATCAAATATATAGAAAATAAATGTCAAAGTCCATCTATGTTATTCAGTAATAATAAATGAATGGAGATGTAAATCAAGGACTTCTAAAACCAGACCTGTCATTGCCCTATCAGGATTACAACAGGATGTTGTGCCACCAACTCCCACAGTTTTCTACCACGTCTGGGCCGTAGAGTGATATTTTAATGCCCTAGTCCCTGAAATGCCTGGACTGGTGGAAAACCTCATCTTTCTTTAAAAAATATATATATACCATTAAGTTTCTAGCCTCTCAGGTTGCAGAGATCAGCTCTGACAAAGAGAAACCCAGGTCTGTTTTCTCCTACCATCTTGTGATACCCAAGGCTCAGGCTAATGCTCCTGCTCCCTAGCACCCACAGATTCACTACCTGCCCTCAAACCCTGATCCAGTACTTGAGAAAGCCTCGTACCAAAGACAAGGGCAAGATAAAAAAACCCCAAGGCAATGAAAAAAAGGCAAACTCAAATGGCCATTTGGGGTCTTTCTGACACAGTTTTTCCTCAGTGAGATAGCAAATTACTGCAGAAAGCACCACCAGAAAGGACCCCAAACCAAACCCTGTGACAGGAGGCTCACAGACTGCAAGGAATTTGGAAAGTTGGCTTTCAACTGCACTTATACATCGGTTATAAGACATAGGTACATACACTTTGAATGAATAGCAGTTGAATTTACTGCCCGAGCTCTGGGCCAGGGCAGCAGCACCTTCCCTGGATACAGGTTTGCTCGGCTGCAAGCCCTGCTCCCTGAAGCAGGAGACTGAAAAGGCTTCACGTAGGCACACTGCTGAGGTTTGCTCTAACTGGAAACGTTCCTTCTGTTATTCTGAACAGTCTGTCCACACTTCATGGCATAAGCTGCTTTAGAAATTACAGCCTGGAATGTAAAACCAGGGCAGGCTGGCTACTAGCCCTGGCTGCTCCTCACAGCTTCTTTGCCAAAGTGTATCTGGTGTCGGCATTAGAAAGAGGAGCAGATGCATATTAAAAGCAAACACCTCACTCCAGCAGCCATCCATGCTACTGATCAGGCCCATCTGCTTTGTGCTGCAGAAGAGGGGCAGGCAGAGCCCCCATTTCAACTGTCAACAGCCAAAACCCAGCACATGGACAAAACAAGTCCACCAGCAATTCTTCTGAATAGACACTCCTCTTACATTTCCACTCCACATCTGGATTCTGAGCTTCTTGACATGGCTTCTCAATCCATCATAGAAAGCATGCAGTGCTGGTTTGGGTGAGAAACACTCAGAGCTGCTGCTGCAGACTGGGTTTGAGGAAGGTTTCCCAGGAGCCAAGAACAGGACAGTGCATGGACCATGAGCATACCTGCCCCAGCCTCGGTGGCAGCCAAATGAAAGAGTCTGCTTCAAGGCCTGGCCTCCAGATGTTCCCAGATAAGATAAACAGCTTTGCACCGCAGTAATCAGATCTTTCCTCCTCTCTGCTAACTCCTAACTTATCAAGGGTAAAGTGGGATAAAGTGCATCCACATTAACAGTGTTTAAATACAGTTATCTACCCCATATTAAGGCCAAAACAGTGTTGTATTCCTCAGCCCCTGTGATGGCCCCTGTATTATTAACACACCAGCCAGAAAAGAGATTTTGGCCTCAGCTGATATATAATAATTACCTTGGCAGTAGTACTTGAATGACATATCTTCCGTATTAGTCCCTATGTTTTTAACATTAAACTCTCTACCAGCATATTTAAGGCCAACATACAGTTTACAGGACAAATGCCAAATACATTAAAAAGGTTTCATCACATAAAATTACCTCTTTAAGCACTAAAGAGAACAAATGAGAAATGGGGTGAAGGCAGATGCCAGAGTGATGAAGCTAATGCTGGAACTCTTTATCTTCACAGAAAAATGATTGGGTAGCTGCTGATTTGATGTGTAGCAATTAAAGAGTAATTTACACAGTGCCACTTAGTGACAAGTATAATTATGTTCTACTCAGGCTACATATCAGATAATAATTGCTTCCAGCTGAGCTGGAGTTTGTAACCCACTATAAAGGACTTTAATGATATGACCAAACATGGGTTTCAGCTTGGAAGTTCATGACTGACCAGAAGATCACAGGAGCTGCTCACAGCTTTTTGAAGAATATTGCAGTAACAGTATGGTCTCCTCCATATAAATAACTGCACTGATCTATAACAAAGATACAGGAGGTACAGAAGAAATTATGATTTCTAGGACAGGTCGTAGAGGAAGTTGTTCAACTCACAAGGCTCTGGTACATGAAGCTTTAAACTAGCTTTTTGTTTTCAGAAGATTCAGCAGTGCCAGATAGAGTCAGTAGCCAAAGTCTGGTAGGCAAAGGATGCCACCAGCCTTGTGGGTACCCTTCAGAAACCTATGGAACACTTACAGGAACTTCCTGGCACATAAAGTGACACCGTTATTTAGACTCTGCAGCCTCTTATTCTGACCTACGGTCACTCCAAAAGACGTCAGCTACCAGTCCCAGGATGCTGCTGCAATTAACCTTTAATAGTCCCCTCTGAAATCAAGCCCCAGAGCACAGAAACCAGCTCCATAGCCTGGCCTCTAAAACTTCCATGAAACATGAAGTCTTGTATTAAGCTGTGGACAGACTTGAGCTCTTCTGTGGAGCAGCAGTGCTCAGCTACATACTGCGAAAAAGACCTTCAGGGTGGCAACAGCTCTGAAGGTAACGCCACACTCAGAAGAAGGAATTAATGGGGTTTTTAAACACGTACTCAGTGTTTCTCTCCCTAGATTCAGCTGGTCTTTGAACTGCCCTCATGTGGGAATTACCACATGAAAGGGCATGGCATGAGGGTGTAGGAACAGAAGATGTGTCTGCAGCAGCATTACTGAAAGTCAAGAGAGAACACTGCTGTCTAGTTTGGTTCCAGAAAGTTTTGGGACAGTGTGGCACACACCACACAACGTAAAGCTAAGCAGGACCTATGCCACACACACAGATTTTGGAGTCAAAAGAAAGGCCAAGAATGTCTCCAAAGGGACTAAAGCCAAGCCTGCCCTTTTCCCAGAACCTACAGCCGACCTCATTTACCATCAATACATGCAGTGACATAAATATTCATAGGGAACTCAAAGCAAGCATGAAGTGCTATGCGACGCAATGCTGAGACACTGGAGCTCATGGAGGTGCCAGACTCAGTCCAACTGTGCAACCAGGGTGAACATGAACTCCTCATGGAGAAGTACTCACGGCTCAGGATCGCCCTCAGCAGATCCTCCAACCCCAAATCCAGCCAGAACACCTGTCTGTAGACCGACTGATGTTAAGTTCTCATGATCTGGGGTGTACTCATACAGTTGGCAGCTGAGCTGATCAAGCAGCAGGAAGCACAAAAATAAAGGACTACAGCACAGGTTGTAAAAGCTGAGCTCAGCAACAGTTTGTATTGCAAACTAAGCAATCTTATGGATTCTCCTAGACTTTATCAGCCTGTGGAGTGGAACAGCAGTAGTACTAGAGGTAGTTTTGATTAACTACCATGATGTGACTCAAATGCATAAGTGTAGAAATGCATCAGTGTGGGATGGCAGCTCAATGAAACAACCAAATCACTTGACATGAAAGCTCAGGGCATCTTCTCACACTTCTCTTTCTCCTGCTCTGATGTGAGGGTGAGAGATTGCATGATTCAAGTTTTGCCTCTCCTGTTAGTTCTGGTTTCTAACTGGAAAAGGTCTCAGGGGGTGTAACACCCATGTGAGGAGGGTCCCTGTCCCAGACAGCCTGAGACTGCCCCATCTCACCTCACTCGTGATAGCTCCAGACATGTTCAGTCTCACTCTGCAAGCAGGACCTTGCTAAGTCAGAGCAGCCAAAACTTCTGCCCAGGCCCTGGTCATCCACGGCCAATAAATGTCTTATATCAGCCTTTTGGGTAACTCCATAAGGGTGCAGTAAGTACTGTACCAGAGGTTTCACCTGGCACTTAAGTTTTGCTTTTCCTTGCCAGTAAAGGTCTGCTAAGGTTAGCCTGGGGTGAGGGATTCCTCTGTGGTGGTGATGATGATTTCAGAAGGAGTCCAATGACTGCTATCATTAGACCAAGACCGGCTTACTGAGTGTGGATATAATGTCCTGTGATCCTTTGTACCCTGTTCCCATTATAAAAATAACTTCATGTGGGACTGTACTTTCAGGAAGAAGTCCTGGTAACATACACAGCTCAGACAGTGCTGTCACTGAGCTCAGTGGGGAAGGACATCCTGTTCCTGCTTTTCACCATCCTACCTGCTATCTCTTCTTCCCTCACTCAGTGGATGCTCTCTCTCAGCCATCAGCTCAAAGCAGGTTAACCAGGCTTCCTAGGAGAGCTAACCTGGCTGCCCCAGTCACCTCCAGTCCACCTTCACTTCCACACCTCCCCTGACACAGCCACTGCAGCCACCCCTCAGCCCTCCTGCCCCCAGCCAAGGCAAACTCTTCATCACACACCATCTCAGCCTTTACGCCACTGCATGCATGATCTGGGACAGTGGCACACAACATCCTAGCATAAGCTCTGGGATGGATACGCTTGCTCTTACAGCCACATCCAGGCAAAGCACACTGTTAACTGTGTTGATAACATAGCAAAAGGAGTCCTGGGCACTCTCCCTAGAGTGCTGGTAATTAATGCGTTGTGTTTCACAAGCTTCACAAAAGGCTTTTATAATTAACCTATTTTTTTTCCTCTTGCTATATGATGCAGAATTGACTGTTACTGTAGTGAGAGCCCAGGAATACATATTGAGCCATCTCAACCAAGCAGGGCAGAAGCAATTTAAAAGACAATTACAGACAGATGTGAACTGCATTCTCTTTAATTTGAGATACAGCACTGAAGGAAAAAAAACATGCCTTCACTTCCAGGCACTACCCGAAGGGTAAGCAGCAGCAAAACCCCCTCCAGCCCACAGTGCAACTAAGCAAGGCCTTGAATTGGAGAGGACATGCCTAAAGAACTAAAACCCCCCATTATCTAAGACTGATTGTTCTTGTAATTGTTTGATTCCAGGTTTACAGTGAAAGTCTCGAGTTCTTCATGTTTTAGTCTTACTAAACCCTTTACTTGTTCTCCTGTGAGTCTGCTCTCATGTTTGGAATACCTAATGACTGAGGCAGAAGAGCTGAGTTAGCTGAACACTACACCTTGGAGGTCAGTGGGAAGCAGCAGGAGGCTGCTGCTGGAAGGCAGCCCTCAGGGTACTGCAGGGTCTGCTGCTGGGGCTGGAAAACAACTACTGCCAGCCTGCTAAAGTTTGCTCTGCCTATAAAGCTTATGCTACCCACTGCGAGCTTTGAGGAGGAGTATCTATGACCTGCAGGATATGTAAAAATCGCTTTTCTTTGAGTGGGTGTGGCAGTGAAGCTATTCCCACATCCAGAGCAGACTCCTGAGTGATGGCAGGAGTTAAAAGGATATGTCAGGGCAAAGACCTGCAGCAGGCAAGAAAACACACCATACGTTCAGATAAAATACAAAATAAGGACACATAGCAGCAGTAGTTAGAGGCAGTATCAATATTGGCTGAAAGCCACAGAGAGAAACCCTCAGAGCAAACCAATATAGGTAGTCAGTAAAAGCACTTGTATTCGAGATCGAAAGCAACCAGCACACTTTGCAGACATCACACCACCAGCCAGCTACAGGGGATAATATCTCAACCTTTGTTGCATTTGCATGAAAGCAGAAATTCTGCTGCTTCTAATTTCTTCACAATAACACGTTTATTTTCAAAGTAGCCTGCATGCAGCAGCCAGGCCAACACCCTACCACAAACAAGGGTAAAGCTTGATACTGCTCTGGAAAGGAAAGGAGACTGTGCCATGCTCACTGCTGATGCTTCCATGGTCTTAAGAGTCTGCCTGGAGTACAAAAAAGTCTAGCAGCCCTTTGAGCCATACGTGTTGTCTTCCTCTATGCCTTAAAAAAGGTAGTTTTATTCAGAAGCAGTTTAAGGAGTTAAATGAAATATGACTGACATTAAAGTTGTTAATTGTGCAGTGCATAGTGAAAGGTACACTGAAGTCAGAGGAGAAAGCAACCAAAGAGCAATGCTCCCTTGGCTGCCACAGGACGGGGTTTCTCATCCTGTGCCACAAGTTTTCTTCATCATCTTTGACATGATGCTCATTCCTCAGAGCCTTCCTCCTGCTCTGAAAACAGGCCATGCTTTGCCATATTCCAGTCTACCAGGGGAAGATGACAAATCCAAGCACTTGAAAACACCAGCAGTGGCACAAAAAGTAATAAAACCACCATAAGGATTTTCCCAAATGAGAAATGCATCGGCACAGAAAAGTGAAGCAGCTTTTCCAAACTCATTCAAAAGGGCATTGGCAAAGCTGGAACATGATCCAAAGCCCCATATCTTTAGTACACTACAGGTACCAAGCCATGTGTTCAACCCAGTGCCAGAGGTCCTAGCACAGCACGCACCCTTATTGGGAGGGAAAGCAGCATCCAGCTGTAAAAGGGTTTAATATTTCATTATCACATCGTTCCTTGCAGGTCTGAATAGTAAGTTAATCCCTGTCTGTCCAGATCAGCTGAGTTCATCCTTTAGCTAAATTAGGTCAGCAATAGCCTGGCTTTAAAAGAAAAAAAAGATCTGATTGGTGTTGAATGTTTATGCCATGGCTGATTGCTCTATGAATTATTCATCCCAGCAGCAACTCTGCTTTGCTCAACAGAAGCAATCCTAGAGTCAGAAAAGCACTCTAGCAGAGCTGGGCAAAATAGGCCGAATTGCCCCCACAGTATGGTGGCAGAGCCACATGATGGCCTGCCACAGAGCATCCCTCAGAGGGCTGCATCCCTGCTAACCCACCTGCCTCCACCTTCTTCGGCAAGCACAAAAACATTTGCCTTTGACAATCTGGCCTGCGGTTTAAAACCAGTGAAGAAATTCCACTGTGGCTTTTTTTGCCCATTTTTCACATTACCAAGAGGAGATTGCTGCACCAGGCACTGCTAAAGTGACTCAAAGCCTCTGGGCAGCTACGGAAGCAAAACAAAGAAATAAAACCTCAGCTACTCTGAAATCTTAAGCTGCTGCTACAAAGATCCATTCACTGTCTGTAGCTTCATGCAGTTCACTTGGTCCTACAAGATTCCAGATGCCTCCTAATCTACTGATGGCCAAGATTATCTTTTTACCTTGTACAGATGAATTAAAAAATAATTTAGCTGGCCAGAGAATTGTCTGCTCCCAAAGGAATGTGCCTCTATCACAGAGAGCCATGAAAACATGCCTAACGTTTAAAAATCACCTCTTCTGCATAACACAGACCTGGTGGGTTTAAAGCTGTGCAGCTTTTGCATTAAGTATTGTGCTATCCTTGAGGGCTTAAAACCTATACATTTTAAGATAAAAGAAAAGATGGTGTCAAAGATATGTTTAATTATTATTGGATGGAAGAATTAAAGATACTGGGTGGGAGATAAGCCCTTACAGAGAAGTGGTTTTCTAGTTCTAGGATATAACAAACTGTGCTATTCATCTGTCTTCAGGCTTTGCTGGTAACAGATCACATGCATTTTCATGCAAGTTCAAAGAACACACGGAAAGCAACCACAAACTACTCCTGTTGCCAAAACATATCTTAACCAAAACCAGGCCACACACTAGCCAGAGTGCCAAAATGGATCAAGTCTTCAGCAGCCTGTGGTCTTCAGGATGTCAGGGTGGGACAGGCTGCTCAATTACGGCTTTTCAAGAGGAATGCCAGGGGCTTGCACGCCATTCCTGAAACAGCCATGCTGCCGCACAAGGAAAACAGCATTTGGTTAACAGTGACCATGATTTGTGGAACCAAGATCTGAGCTGGCTGTCTTGAAAAGAGTGTAAGTGATGGAAAACATTCACAGTTGTTACATCTCAAAGGCAAAGAGGGCAAATGCAAGGCTGCATGCACCAGAAGCTGGCTTTAGCAAAACTGGCTTAGGCAGCTGCTGGCCCAGCCCTTTCCTTGTGGAGACAGGGGATATCAGTGGGAAACAGGGGAAGAAAGAGGGATAAAAATATGAAAAATGTGAAAAATAGCATGCTGGGATTAGAAATTCAGCATCTGAGAGGTGACAGCCAGCTCCTAGGGCAAGGAAGGCAGAGAAGTGAAGTGGTGGTGGTGGCATCAGGACTCAGGTGCTCACTGCACTGAGGAGAGCAGTGAAGACCTCCTCACACCAGGGGTTAAACATCACAGTGTGGTAACCTTCAGCTGGTTCTCAAGGCACTCCTTACACCAAAGCAGACCCTTTACCCTTGTCAGTGATAAACTGCAGCACGCCCAGTGTGGCACACTCCAGGAAAGCCAAAACTTGCATGTGATGTGACACATGGTACACAGGTGGTGCACTCGTGTTGCCACATGGGCCAGCATGACCCCGAGAGTGCACAGCACACAACGCGTTTGGTGATGCAGTAAGCAGATGAGGGGAAAGGAACATGACTAAGTTCTCATCTGAAACACAGCTCAAAGGAAAACAGCAGGATCCAGCTTCAAGTAACACCGCTGAGTCAATCCTGCTAGGACGTGAGATGGTGGCCCTGGCGAGCTCCAGTGCTGCTTCACCCCCTAAGCCATCAGTGATGATGGCAGCTGGGAGAAGGGGAATCGCGTTGGTACCACAGTGCTGACCTTTGCAGGAATTGTGATGCAAAGAGCGGAAAGAACAGTTCGTGCCTTCACCCACTAATTCCAGCCCCTACACAGCTCCAGAGCAGGAACTTGGTCCCTAGCCCATGAGCACATAATAGGGCTATGCTGTCACTCAGAAGGGCTCACGTTACTGTAATTCTTCTGTGTTGAGAAGAGATGGAAAATAAAACCCTATTTTCCTGAAATGATCCTCACTCTCCATACTTGCATGGAATCTGTGGCACGTGGGCACCACACCAGCTCTAGCAGTGTCAAGGGTACAGAATCTCTGACTTGGAGATCCTTTCCCTTTCTCCTGGTAAATCAATCCCAGCTTGACCTGCCAGTAAAAGTCAGCGGCACAAACATACCAAGCACCAAGGGCGTGGTAGGACAGACCAGGAACATCAGCCACAGACTGCTTCCGACAGCCCGGATGCACCAGCAGGCAACAGATGCTGTCCCATCACTTGCTTTTACTTAAACCTAGAATTTCTCAAAGTAGCAAGAATCACCCAAAGCAGCAGACCAGGAGATCCCTCTGCTGGCCTCTGCTGCTTACACATACTCCTCTACACATGTCCCCTGCTTAAGTGAGCATCCCCTTTGGACTACCAGAGACTTCGTTAAATCAGCAAGCAGTTACAGTATGCAATCATTTCTCCTGTTTTAACATGGATAGTAGGTAACAATCATGTGCTTTATTCCACAGCTCTGTTCGCACTCCTCATCTCCAAGTTTAACACTCTCTGGAATTCGTAAAGCCAGAAAAATATCACTCCACATACATCTGATTAACAACTGGGAGTAGGGGTAGCTGGTTTCTCTCAGATGTTAACAAGCAGCATGAATTAGAAGCAGGCTTAGACAGATCCAGTGGCAGGGCAAGAGACAGAGCTATGGTACATAAAAGATTTTGAGTTGAGAGAGAAACAGCAAGGTTAAAATGGAGAAAACATGACAGTCACAGGAGGGGGCCAAGGGCATAGTTAACAATACAAGGAAGGCAATGCCCTAAAAAGTTGCCAAAGAATAAGAATCCCATGCCTGATGACAAATAGTCTCAAGGCATTTCTCCAAGGCTGCAGCAGCCCTGCCAAGAAGGGCTCCCTGATAGAAACCGGGTGCCCTGGAGCTACTTTTAACTGCAGAGGTGAGTCATCTGGTAGCAAGACAAAACCATAGGAAGTGACAGGGAAAAGGTGCGAGAATTCCAGTCAATTTGACAACTCTGAAGCAGTTTCTCAGGTTCTCTCAGAGTGCAGAAATGAGATAGAAAGGGAAAGCTGATCCCTGGTGCGTATCCATGAAGACCCCAGAGATACAGCAAGAATAGAATTGGTCCTTTACATTTACAGCTGCCTTTTACTTCAGATTTACAACTGTTTTTCTAATTCCACTAATCCCAAGGGACTGTAAAGCTCACAGCTAAGCTGTGTATTGAGTTCCCACTGCACAGCTCTTCACAGGCACAGCTCCTATCTGCCAGTTTTAAATGGGACATGCTAATGTTCACTTTAACCAAAAAACAAACCCAACAAAAAACCCTACCAAACCAAAACCTGCCAAGGTTAATCCCACTCTTACTGGCTGCTTTGTAATTCCTTAAGTTTATGGTTAAACATTAGCAAGCAAAAATGAATTGAGAAAATTCATGTCAGCTTATCTGCATAACAGGGTTACCCAAGTGCTTGTACCAAACCCTCATCAGAGATGCAATTGCATGGAAAGCAGACCAGGAGCCGGTCAGGCTGCCTGGTTCGTGTGTGGATGAAGACTCCTGAATTTCAGTGCTTCTGTACCCTCCTGCAGACATTATCCTCTACAGAAAAAACAAGCCCTCCCTGAGGGATTCACTGCTATGTTTAACTCTCTCCAACATACAGCTTAAGCAACATACTTTTAATTCATGCCCTTTTCCCCTCCATCTCCTGACCTGCTGCACAAGCTTACTCCCAAATCATAGGCTGGTTTGATGAACTGCCAAGTGATTGAAAACCCTTCATCATAGACCCTTGTGCCCTCAACATAAAACCAGACTCTTACAATAGATGACACCAGTTGTCACTGCAGTGACTGGTGTCATCTGTTGTGAGAGGCTGGCCTCATGTTGAGGCCTTTGACGCTTTGCTGAATCTCAGGGTCAGAAAATGAAAAGTCCAAATCCCAAATCATCAGGAGTTCTGCTCCATGCATGCTGTAGCCAAGGGCTCAGAGCTCAGGACTGAGTCTCTTCTCACCCAAACATTGCCCTTTCTGCTGCCTGCGCTAACACACGCCTTGCACTTGCCCCTCACCCCAATTCTTAGCCAGCAGTCGCTCCTTTTCCAGCCCAGGCTCTCTGAGGGATCAAGGTTTCATATTTATTCATCAATGCAAATCGTCCTTCCCTGAGTGGAGCAAGCTGAGCCCCCGTTCCCATGGAAACAATTCAGACACATTCATATCAACAGGCAACTTTACAAACTGCAGAAACATCCCTGACACTGTCACAGTCAAGGGCAGACCTGGGGATGAGACAAACCAAGTTCTTAAACCTGAGGAACAGCCATGGGGAAATAAACAGTCATGCAGCAGGGGCAGATAGAATGGAGTCAGGATTTCCTCTGATGCTGGCTTTGAACAGCCACAGTCAGAGCAGTGGGATACAGCAGACAGGAATAACACAGAGGGTGCCTGGGGAATTTCTTTACCAATAGTTTCTTCTATAGCTGATAGCAGGTTTTGGAAAGGGCCTGAAATATTCCCCAACACAGACCTCAATTCCCCCAACAAAAGGTTCTCCATCACCACGAACACCTGCACCAAGCAATGGGGGATTTCAAGGGCTGGTTTTTGTCATGGGGTTGAGAACCAGCACAAAGGACCAAACAGGAGGGTAAACCAGCCAGCCCCTTGGTCACTGTTCCCTTTACGTGCCAACCTGGCTTTACAGGGCTGGATTACACGGAATGAAACTCACCCCAGCTCTCAGCAGAGCAGATACTGCTGCTAGCATATGGCTGTGAAGAGCAGGAGAGTCACAAACAAGTCCAAAGGCAAACTGCTCAGAAACACACACCAGCTTTCTGCAGCATGACACCATCCAACTCCCCTCTACCATGGGCTCTCGAAGGACTCCAGCGCTGGAGAACAGGAGCAAAGGCCATTCTCAGCTGAGGCTGCTGAACAAGCAGACTCTGCTAATGCTCCGGTCCTACAGCTCCAGATACAACTCACTGCAGTTGTATGACCATCATCATCACACTGATGCCCCATCAGCTGGGACAGAGTTGCCATGAAAGGGTTCACTAGGCAGATCCTAAGATCAGGTTCACACTTCCCAGCTAACCCCATTCAAAATCCTTCGTACTTTGAAAAGCTGCTTCGGAGACAGGGAGGATGTGCTCAGGAGCCTGGCTGTAAGCAGCCATCTCAGGCTGTCAGCTGCTTTCCTCCTTTCATTGATAGGTTTGAACGGGAAGTGGAATGATGAGACTGTTACTTCCTTCAGCTGGGATTTCAACAGCAACTCTGCAAATGCTATGTCACAAAACAGAATTTCAAAGCGACGGATTGCCAAGGTTATCAGACTTGCACAGCACTTGCCAAAGAACATGCAGCTTTTGGGAATGCGACTGCTCAAAGCAGCAAAACAATTTTCAGTTCTTCAGTAGGAAAAAAAGTAGTCCTTCCTGTGAGACACAATTCCTTCATTTCCATATCAGCTCGAGATCTTCTGACATTCACTTTAAAGCTACTCTAGGAAATTCTCATGGCTGTGAAAACTTGGAACTGGTCACACTGTGTCGGGAATGCCAGCCAGCACTAACCAACAGGGATCCCAGCTCAGGTTCTGCATGTGATCTGCACTGCTCGCTGCAATTTACAAACCAGAAATGATTCTGTGAGCTGCTTTAATTACACACAAGTGTCAGAACTACTTCAAATTATACACAAGCATCATGAAATTTTATATTGCTCACAGACAATTCACTACAATGAAGCAAAACCAGGGAATTACAGAGCAGTCAGTCTCACCTCTGTGCCTGGCAACATCTTGGAGCAGATTCTCCTGAAAGGCATGCTGAGGCACATGAAAAACAATGAGGTGCTTGGTGACAGCCAGCATGGCTTCACTAAGGGGAAATCCTGCCTGACCAATTTAATGGCCTTCTATGATGTGGCTACAGAACTGATGGACAGGGGTAGAGCAGTTGATGTCATCTACCTGGACTTCTGCAAAGTGTCCGACACCGTCTCACGTGACATCCTTGCCTCTAAATTGGAGAGACATCAATTTGATAGGTGGACCACTCGGTGGATAAAGCACTGGCTGGATGGCCGCACACAAAGAGTTGTGGTCAATGGCTCAATGTCCAGCTGGAGACCAGTAATGAGTGGTGTC